>JAJDFF020000462.1:0-21612 GCA_021527025.2 Geoglossum cookeanum | reverse complement strand
TTCTCGCCGTGCCAGGCCAGCAGCAACGCCGTCAACAGCCAGCGCATGGCTGCGGCGGGCGTGAAGAGTTTCCCGGGATACGGGAGTCGTTCTGAGTGAATCGCAGAATGCATGGATCTTCCTTTGAAGTACTTCCAGGGGGACGTGCGCCCTGCCGGGCGCCGTGTTGTACTGGAGGACTAGAATACTTCACAAAAGTTACAAAGAAGACGAATACATATCGCGGTACGTTGCCTCCTTGTTGCAAATGCCGGGTTTCCCGCAGTCGACGGGCTGAAAATTCACCGTTCCCCTCAAAGTCGGTGAGCCGGACAGGTCACGCGTCTCGCCGTCAAGGCTCCGCCAGCGCCTGTGCGGCAGTCATCCGCAACGCCCGGCGCGCCGGCAATGCACCCGCGACGAGCGCGACCGCAAGACTCAGCAGCAACCAGATGCCGACTGCCGTCGCGGGCGGCCACCAGGGCACGGGAACGGCGAACATCACCTGGCCGAAGACGACGGCGAGCACTGCGCCGATGGGAACGGATAACGGAAGTGCGACGAGCCAGCCAAACAGCGCGATGACAACGCCCTCGATCTCGATCAGCAGGAACACGTCGCGATGACGGGCGCCGATCGCCCGCAGGATGCCGAGTTCGCGCCGGCGTTCCAGCACGGCGATGCCCAACGTGCCTGCGAGACCGAGCCCGCCTATGACGAGCGTCACCCAACCCATCGCGCCGAGAAACTGCACCACCATCAGGAGATGGTCCTGGAAGGCGCGGCGATTGTCATCGCGACGCTGGCTGCCGGTCACGGCGACGCCGTTCTCGTCCAGCATCTTTCGCAGTTGCGTCGCATCGCCGGCCTCGTCGAACGTGACGGCCAGGCTGCTGCGGCGTTCCGCGGCGGGTACGCCGGCCAGCGCCTCGCGCGGCACGTAGACCTCGCGGCCCACGCCGGATTCGACGGTGCCGACCACTTCCCACTCGTCGGTGCGATCACCGAGCGCAAGCTGCACGCGTGCGCCGACGCGAAGTTCTGCATCGTCCAGCTCGGCGCCGCGACCGACGACGAGAACGCGCGCATCGTCCGGCCTGAGCCAGCGCCCCGACGCGATGCGTGGCCGGAATGCCCGAGTGTTCACCGGCATGCCGATGAGATTGAGCGCATTGCCCGGCGTGCCGTCGGAGTACACGCGGTGTGTACGCACGGTATCCCAGCGTTCCGCGCCCTGCACGCCGGCCATGCCGAGGGCGCGCACATCGACGTCGCCGGGCGGCGCACCGCCAAGGCGCAGCAGCACGTCGTATCGCGCACTCTCGAACTGCCGGTCGACCGATGCGATCACGGCTTCGCGCAGGCTGGCGGCGCCCAGGAATACGGCGCCGCCCGCGGCGAGCGACAACGCCGTCAGGACGAATCTTCCGCGGGTGCGCAACGCGTTGCACAGCGAGAGCAGCAGAAGCCATGCGAAGCCCGCGGCAACCGACCAGCCGGGTCGCCGCGCACGGTTCCCGCCACGACTGCCGCCGCGCAGCGCGTCGACCACCGGTTGGCGGCAACCGCGCAGCACCGGGCCCGCAGCGGCGGCGACCGACAGCACCATGCCGCCGACGACCTGCAGAAACACGAGCCAGGCCGGCAGGCTCGCGCCCTCGAATGGAAAATTCAGCATGCCGGCGCGAAAACGCGCATAGGCGTAGCCGAGCGCGACGGCCGGCGGCAAGGCGAACAGCGCGGCGGCGAGACCGAGCGCCGCGGCGTAACACAAATACATTCCCGCGACCTGCCGATGGCCCGCACCCAGCGCCCGCATCACGCCGATTTCGCGCGCCTGCCCGGCCAGCAGTGCGGTGAAAAGGTTTACAATGATAAAGGCGCAAGCCAGCAAGGTGAGGACGGCGAACGCGCCCTGCGTCAGCAGCATCGAATCCATCTGCGCGGCATGCACATGGCGGCCGGGCTCGGGCACTTCCATGTTGTTCACGCGGATATCGCGCGCGACGGCCAGCGATCGTGCAGTGTCGGCGACACGCCGGACGCCGGCGCGGTCGAGCGCCGCATCGCGCACGCGCAACTGCACCTCGTCGAAGCCGGGCGGCGCTCCGTTTTTTTCGAGCGTGGTGATGTCCACGAAGCCGTAGACGACGTTTTCCATCCAG
The DNA here is from genome assembly GCA_021527025.2 of Geoglossum cookeanum. Lineage (NCBI taxonomy): Eukaryota > Fungi > Ascomycota > Geoglossomycetes > Geoglossales > Geoglossaceae > Geoglossum > Geoglossum cookeanum. The sequence continues at coordinate 19,468 of JAJDFF020000462.1, read as the reverse complement.
CCCGGCGCCACGCTCACGTCGCGCACGACACCGGTCACGCGCAGCGCTTGCGGGGCCTGGTTGCCGAGCGACAACGTCACCGAGTCGCCTTGCGCCGCTCGGGAGAATTCCAGCGACGAGCGCTCGATGACGATGGTCCCGGGCGGGGGCGGCCATGCGCCGGTTTCGGGACGCAGGTATCCGATGGCCGTGGTGGTGGCGTCGTCGATCGCGACCAGCAACGCCTGCCGCGCCGTTCCGTTCGCGGTGATATTGGCGACTACGCTGCGTCGCATGCGCACGGCGCCGACCTCGGGCAACGCGGCGACGGCGGACGCGAGACCGGCGTCGGCCCGGTCAACGCGCAAGGTCGCGGAAACCGGGTTGCTGGCAAGGTAGACGTCTCGGGTGATGCCGCGCATCAGCACCCAGGTGTCGGCGAGTGCCCCGGCGGCGGCGAGGCCCACGATGCAGACCGCAATGGCGAACGCGCTTCGAGCCCGGTGCAGCCAGACGTCTCGCCACAGCTTGATCCATCGGCGATCAGACATCGGCGTGTACCGCACGACCGTCGACCAGTCGCACGCAGTGCTGCGCGTGGCGCAAAGCGGCGGCGTCGTGCGTCACCAGCACGACGCTCTGGCCGTCGTGCGCGAGGCCGGCAAAAAGCGCCAGCAGGTTCGCCGCGTTGGCGGAATCGAGGTTGCCGGTGGGTTCGTCGGCAAGCAGCACTGCCGGCGCGTTGGCCAGCGCGCGCGCGACCGCAACGCGTTGTTGCTGTCCGCCCGAGAGCGTGCCCGGCAGCTTGTCTGCCTGCGCGGCCACGCCGAGGCGATCGAGCAGGTCCAGGGCACGACCTCGCCGTTCGCGCGCCGGCCTGCTGCGCGCGAAATCCATCGGCAGCATCACGTTCTCGGCGGCGGTCAGGGTCGGCAACAATTGGAAGAACTGGAAGACGATACCGACGGTGCGTCCGCGCCACGCCGAGAGCGCGTGCTGCGGCAACGCATGTACCGGCGTTCCGTCGATCAGGATTTCTCCGGCCGTGGGCCGGTCCAGTCCGGCGAGCAGATGCAGCAAGGTGGATTTGCCGCTGCCGGAGGCGCCGACGATCGTGGTGAGCGCCGCGCGAGGCAATTCGAGATCCACCCCGGACAAAGCAGCATGGCCGCTGTCAGGGCCGGGATAGGTCTTGCTCACGCCACGCAGGACGGCGAGCGGTGCGGGTACAGGCGACATGACGGACATGCGGAACTCCCGGAAAGGCGCCGCCACTGTAGGACGGCGCCTGCGCCGCCGGCCGACCGTTCGACGGTGCGCCGCGACGGTTCGGCGAAATCTGCGGTACGAGCGACGATGCGCGGCTTCCGGCATCCGGTTTCTTTCGCTAACGTGCGGCATGGATCGCGTCGACCGCACCTTGTACCTGCTGCTGGGCTGGCTGCCGATGGGCGTGCTGTTCGTCGCGCTCGTGGTCTCGCAGCATGGCACCGACGTGGGCAGCGCCGCCTGGGTGGGCGTGCGCATGATCGCGGTGGCTGCGCCGCTGAGCGTTCTGGTCTACCGGTTCACCGGCCGCGTGCCGTGGCCGCGTGCCTGGCAACCGCGTTTCTTCCTTCTCCACATTGTCGCGGCGCTGGCATTTTCGTCGGCCTGGCTGGCAGGCGGCAGCCTGGTCGAATCGGTGTTCCTGAGTCTGCGTCGCCGGGAATGGGTGCTCGGGATCGTGGACGGGCCTGGCGTCGCGGCGACGTTGATCTTCGGCCTGTGGATCTACGCGATCGTCGCCGGCGTGGCCTATGCGCATCGCGCGACACAGCGCAGCGCCGAGGCGCAGGCACTCGCCGCGCGCGCTCAGCTCGCAGCGCTGCGCGCGCAATTGCATCCGCATTTCCTGTTCAACGCGTTGCATACGATCGTGCAGCTCATTCCGCTCGATCCCGCGCGAGCGACGTACGCCGCCGAGGAACTGGCCGCCATCCTGCGTCGCGTGCTCGACCAGCGCGCCGATGTGGTCACGCTCGCCGAGGAGTGGGATTTCGTGCAGCGCTATCTCGGCATCGAGGCGCTTCGGTTTGCGGAACGGCTGCGCGTGGAAATCGACTTCGACGCCGCTGCGCGCGAATCCCTGGTGCCCGCATTCACAGTGCAGACGCTCATCGAGAATGCCGTGCGCCACGGCGCCGCTCCGCTCACGCGCGCGACCTGCATACGCGTCGCTGCGCACCGTCGCGGCGACGTACTGGAACTGTCCGTCGACGACGACGGTGCCGGTGCAGGCGAGGATGCGCTCGACCGCGGCACCGGTCTGGCGCGCTTGCGGGAGCGGCTGGCCTGGCTCTGCGGCGACGCGACGCGGCTCGTCGTGCGGACGTCGCCGGGCGCGGGCTTCCGTGCCGAGCTGCGGCTCGACCAGCGCATCCTGGGTGCGGCAAGAGAAGAATCCGCGGATGACTGAGGCCGAACCCGTGCGGGTGCTGATCGTCGACGACGAACCGATCGCGCGCCGCGGCCTGCGTCATCTGCTTGCCGACATCGATTGGCTGAGTTGCGTCGGCGAGGCTGCGGACGGCGAGCAGGCGCTTGCGGCGATCGAGGTGCTGAAGCCCGAACTCCTGCTGCTGGACATCGAGATGCCGGCGCCGAACGGCGTCGAGCTGATCCGCGGCCTCGCGGCGCCGCCGTTCGTGATTTTCACGACAGCGTATGCCGAGCACGCGATCACCGCGTTCGAGCTCGGCGCCATCGACTATGTGCTGAAACCTTTCGGCGCCGAGCGCCTGCGCACCAGCCTGGAACGCGTGCGCGCGGCGCTCGGCGAGCCGCGCGCCGGCCTGGTCGACCGCGCGGGCGAAGCGTTGGGGCGCGGGCCGATGTCGCGTCTTTTCGTGCGCAGCGGTCGCAGCATCGTGCCGGTGGCGGTGGCCCGCATCGCCTGGTTCGATGCCGTGGGCGACTACGTGGCCGCGCATGCCGACGGCGACACCCACCTGCTGCACGTCGCACTGAACCGGCTGGAGGAACGGCTCGATCCACAACGCTTCCTGCGCATCCATCGGGCGCATCTGGTCAATCTGGACCACGTCGCGGCGTTTCGTCGCCAGCTCGACGGAACGCTCGTTGCCGAGCTGCCGGACGGCATCCGCCTGCCGGTGAGCCGCAGCCGGGCCCAGGCGTTGCGGCTCCTCGCCCGCTGAGCCCGGGCGTTCCGAAGCGGGCTTCGCCGGCCGCAGATTCGGCCCGTACACCACCTTGCGGCGGTCGATTTCGACCGTTCGCGACGTTCCGGGCCGTCACCCCGTGGCCCTCGAATGGCGCCCCGCTATACTGCCCGGCACGCAATCGCGAGGTCGCGCCATGTCCCACATCCACCGTTTCGTTCCGTCGCTGCTGCTGGTCGCGCTGTGTTCCACCGCCGCCGCGCAGCAGATCAACGCCAATTCCGAGGTGTTCAAACAGGACAACTCGGTGATGGACCTGGCCTGCACCGAAGAGGGGCTGGTCACGATTTCCGGCAACAACAACGAGGCCAACGTCTCGGGGCCATGCCAGATCGTCGCGGTCATCGGCAGCGGCAACAAGGTGCACATCTTCCGCACCGCCGCAATCGAAGTGACCGGCGAGAACAACCAGATCGACTGGCGCAGCAGCGACAAGGAAAATGCGAAGCCGATCGTGAAAGGCAGCGGCGCGAACAACAAGATCATCACGTTCGACGAGTGGCTGGCTGCGAACCCGCAGCGCTGATAGCAAGACACGCATCGCGATCGTCGATAAGCTGAAGGCGTTCCCTCGAGGTCGCCTTCGATGAGTGCCCGCAATCCGCAAGCCGAGCAGATGGGCGACGAGTCCATGGCTCGCAACCTCGCGTTCCAGGCCGAGGCCATCTGGCCGCAGGAAGAGGCGCTGTTCGATCGCTACCGCCTCGACGGCGCGCTGCGCATTCTCGACCTGGGATGCGGCACCGGCGAGATCACGCGACGCCTCGCGCAGCGCTATCCGCAAGCCGAACTCACCGGCATCGACATACTCGAAGGAAACCTCGCCGTCGCGCGACGCTACAGCGCGGCGTTCGGCGATCGCGTGCGCTACATGCAGGGCGACGCGTTCGCGCTGGCCCATCCGGCAGCCAGTTTCGATCTCGTGGTGTGCCGCCACATGTCACAGGCGGTGCCCGATTTCAGGCTCGTGTTCGGCGAGATCACGCGCGTGCTCAGGCCCGGGGGCTGGCTGCACCTGCTTTCCGAAGACTACGGCATGCTGCACCTGCCGCGCGGCGGGCGCGACGCCGACCGCTTCTGGATCGACACCGTGTTTCCTTTCCTCGACGGCATCGGCTGCGACAGCCGTATCGGCCGTCATTCGGTGCCGCTGTTCGAGCATGCGGGCTATCGCGACATCGCAGCCGACTATGTCGTGGTCGATACGTTGCGGGTCGCGCGCGCCACCTTTGCCGGCATCCTGCGTTCGTGGCGCGACGGTTTCGCGCCGGCGCTCGCGGAATCGGGCGGCCGGGCTGTCGACGACGTGCGCGCCGACTTCGACGCGATGATCGCCTCTGTCGAAAGCCCCGATCGCTACGCCGTCTGGCAGGTGCCCGTGATTTCCGGGCGCAGGCCTTGAACGTCAGCGCAGCTCGAAACCATCCCTGAAAATACAACCGTCGCAGCGTTCGTAGGCGCCGAGATCGATGCCCGCGCCTTGCGGGCGCGGCACGCCGTCGGCGTCGAGCGCCGGGGCCGACGCCGCGCTGCCGGTGTCGATCGCAGCAGTGGCCGTGGTACGCAGGTGCAGGTCGTACGGCGGCGCGACGAACAGCGTCGATGCGTTTGCCGTGGTGATCGTTACGTTGTGGTCCTGCGTCAGGCCATTGCCGACGAGGTCGTAGTCGGTGGCGAGGTTGTTGCGAATGAGCACATTGGAACTCGGCTGGCCGTTCTTGTGCGGGTTTACCATGATCCACGGCGGACCGGGCTGGCCGGCGACGTTGTCGAGCGTGGTGTTGTTGACGATGCGGGAGTCGCGCATGCCGAGGAAGGTGATTCCGTGCCAGTGGTCGGTGATGACCACGTTGTTCTCCACCGTCCAGTTGACGAAGAACCCGTCGAAGCAGCCGATGCCCTGCATCGGCGCGCGCAGCGGATGCGGCGCGGTGCTGTTGACGAACACGTTTCCGCGCAGGACGACGTTGCGTACTTCGCCGGTGCCGACGCCGCCAGGCCCCACCGACCAGCTCTGGAAGCCGTCATCGTGGTTCGGATCCTCGGGTTCTTCCGCGAACGCGTTCTGCACGCGGTTGTATTCGAACACGCCGCCGTCGCCGAGGCCGCGCATGCCGTCGGCCGAAAAACCGTCGACGAGGTTGTAGCGGATGCGGGCGTCGGCGCCATCCACGCCGATGCCGAATCGCACGTTGCGGATGCGGTTGCGCACCACGTTGACGCGCGCGGCCTGCACGTCGATGCCGTCGGAGGCGAGGTCGATCCAGTCGCCGATGGTCCAGTTCGATGCGTCGTCGACGCTGAACACGTCGAGGTTCTCGATGTCGACATCGTAGGCCGGACCGTGGAAGCCATGGTCCTTCACGGCCACCATCACGATCTGCGTGTTGGGCGTTGCATAGGAAGGGCTCACCGATAGTCCGCGCAGTTTCCAGTTCTGCGCGGATTGCACGAGTATGCTTTTGGCGCGCGGCACCTGGCCGGGCTGCGCGGCGATCGTGATCGGCACCGCGTTGTAGAGGCTCTGGATCGCGATCGCGCCGTGATAGCCGCTGCGCAGCCAGATGGTGTCGCCGCCTTTCACGGGTGCGCCGGCATGCACGGTGACGAGCGCGGTGGCGGCCTGCGGCGGCTTCGATGCCCAGTCGCGGCTCTCGATCTTGTTCGCCGCCAGCACGGCCTGCAGCGTGCGCCACGGATGCTCCGCGCTGCCGTCACCGGTATCGCTGCCGGTGGCCGGGTCGACGTAGAAATCGCGCGCCGCGGCAGGCAGCACGATGCAGAACGTGAGCGCGAACAAGACGCGACGCATGACCGATCCTCGTGACGAACGGGCCAACGGTAGCGCGGGGTCGCCTGGCCGGCGTGGACATGCGTCTCACTGCGCGCGCACTGCGTCGGGCAGTGTGCGGGATGCGTCAGGCTGCCTGGTTCCGAGGGCTCGCCGCATGGCGCGCACTCACTTCCCCGACGAGAGCGGGTACCCCGGCGAAGGCCGCTGCCACGGAACGTTCGTGGCGCGCGTCATGGAACTCCTGGTATTCGATCGCGAGCGTGCGGATGCAATCGACGCCGAGATACGACGCGACGGTGGCCAGATGCGGATCGAGCTGGTTGCGAATCGCGCGTATGCCTCCCGGCGCGAAGCCGAACTCGCCGCGCGACGAAAGCACCACGAGCGTCTTGCCGTGCAATACCGGCTCCAGTGGAAAGTCGCCGCGCGCCAGATCGAATGTGAAGGTGCGGCCGATGCGTACCACATTGTCGACCCACGATTTCAACGCGGCCGGCATGCCGTAGTTGTGCATGGGCACGCCGAGGACGATGACGTCGGCGGCCGTGAGTTCGTCGATCAGCGTATCGGAAATGCGCAGTGTGGCGTTCAGCGCCGGCGACCGCTGCTCGGGGAGCGTGAACGCTGCGGCGATCCATGCCTCGTCGATGAAAGGTGGCGGATCGCGACCGACGTCGCGCGTGATGACATGGTCGCCAGGGTGGCTTGCGAGCCAGGTGTCGACGAAGTGGCGGGAGAGGCGGCGGCTCAATGAGCGGTCGCCGCGCGGGCTGGCATCGAGGTGGAGCAGGGTGGTCATCGTGAGCGTCCGGGAGTTTTGCGGTGGAATTCACGATAACATGGGATAAATGGGTTGATTGATGGGCTATATGTCCGAAGAATCACAACAAGGTGTCCTGAATGAGCTCTTCGGCGACGGAGGAGGCTCCGCGTTGCTGGCGTTCGTGCGCACCGCGCGCGACGGGAGTTTCGCGAGGGCGGCGGAACGGCTCGGCATCAGCGCCTCGGGCGTTGCGAAGGCCGTGCAACGTGTCGAGACGCGTCTGGGCCGGCGCCTGTTCGCACGTACGACGCGCAGCCTCAGCCTGACAGAGACCGGTGCTCTGCTGCTCGATCACGCAGAACGCATTCTCGAGACGGTGGCTGCGGCCGAAGCCGCGCTCTCGCAGGCGGCAGGCGAGCCGCGCGGAACGCTTCGGCTGAGCCTCGCACCCGGCATCGGCCGTGCGGTGCTGCTGCCTGCGCTCGGCGATTTCATGCGCCGCCACCCGGGCGTGCGCCTCGACGTGGTGCTCGACAGCCGAGTGGTAGACCTCGTCGCGGAAGGTTTTGACCTCGCCTTGCGTACCGGCGACCCGCCCGATTCCAGCCTGCGCGGTCGACGCCTCGGCAGCGACACGGCCGCGCTCGTTGCCGCGCCGTCGTATCTCTCGGCACATGGAAAGCCACGGCATCCCGGCGATCTGTCGGCGCACGCCTGCATCCGTTATCGCAACCCGTCGACCGGCCGCGTGCAAGCGTGGCCGATCGAGGCGTCGGTGCCCGCGACGGTCTGCTACAACGATTTCGAGGCCATCCGTTTTGCAGCATCGGCGGGACAGGGCATTGCACTCATCGGTGCGTGCGAGGCGAAGGCGGCAATTGCGCAGGGCGAGCTCGAAACAGTGCTTGACGACGCGTTGCCGGCCGATCGCCGCGTGCCGGTCTGGCTGCTCTGGCCACCAGACCGGCATGCCCTGCCCAAGGTGCGGGTGTTCGTGGACTTCGTCGCCGCCGTGTTCGAGCGGCAACTCAGCGCCAGCGGGAACGAGCCGTCGGCGCAAGGCGGATGACTTCCGGCGGCCGTTTCAGCTTCGACGCAAGCTCGGCATCCAGCACTTTCCAGCGCGCCGACTGAGCGAGCTTCGTGCGCCAGGCATCGTAGGCAGCCAGATCGTCGAACCGCGCGAACCAGACGAAGGCGTTCTCGCCTTCGCGCACCGGCAATTGCGGAAACGTGTTCTGCGCCGTCTCGTTCTCGAACCACGCCACCGGTTTGCCGCCGGCTTGCGCGAATTCCGGCACGAGTTCGCGACGGAACCAGCGGGCAAACCCTTCCAGCAGCGGTGCCTGTCCGTAGTAGACGGTGGCGACGAACACGGTTGCCGGCACGGTCGTCGAACCGGCCGCAGGCCTCGGCGCATCGAACGCGATGCCGGCACCGCTCGATGCCGGCCGCAGCAGCAGAACATTGTCGGAATCGATCATCGTGCCGTTCGCGACCTCGCGGTTCGCTTTCCACACCGGCCCGGAGTAGAACGCACCCAGCGCCTTTTCCCGTGACGACATGTCTGCAAACCCGCGGATCCAGACGAAGCGGTCGGAATCGTCGAGATCGCGGAACTGGGCATGGATCACCATGCCGGCGTCTTCCTGCCCGTCGATGAATTCGCGTTCGAAGAGCTCGACGAGCACATCACGCCCGCCGGGACGCAAGGTGTACTGGCGCAGTTCGTATACGTTGCAGCATTCCACGGCGACGGCTTGCTGCGGAACGGTCGCGCCGGCGAGCGCGGCCGCTGCGACCGTGATGGCGGACAAAGAGCCTGTTGTCGAAAGCATGGGGCACCTGATCGTCTGGCGGTGCGCGGTTGCGCGCCGAAAGCGCAGACAATGCGGTCCCTGCGCGGTTCGCGAAAGGACCACTTCGCGACCGCGGACAGAGACCAGAATCAGGTCAGAAAACGAACGATTGCGGACACTTACAACATCGTCGACGCAAAGGTCGCGAGTTTCTGCCGCTGGTGTGCGATGACTTCCTCGCCCATGCGCACGAGCGCGGCGAGCGATTCGTTGCCGGGTTCTGACCGTAGCCTTTCGCGCAGGCGCTCGATGTCGTTCTCGGCTTCGCTGATCCAGCGTTGCTCGCGTCTCGTGCGGCGTGCCTGCGTTCCCATGGCGTAGTCCTTCCGGATCGGCTCAGGCCGGTATCAGTTTAGCTTTTTCATCGGTGACGAAGCCGTCAACGGCTTCGATCCATGCTCGCAGCTGCGCATTGTCAGGATCGCTCGCAAGCTCGGCACGGGCAATCTTTACATAGTCGTCGAAGCGCGAGAGCGCGCGCAGCTCGGCGAGGGTCTTTCTGGCTTCGTGTTTCATCGTTTTCGTCCTTGTTAAAGCGCGGCGCGCTGCAGCGCGCCGGCCTCCTGTGCCGCACCGGTTGGCCGGGACTTCATTCATCCCATCAGTGTTGCGATCGTCCCTTGACCGCCACGTTGCCCTGGGCCTCGCGATGCGATGGAGACAGTACCTTTACGCACGGCATGGCGCATCGGGGCTTTTCGCAGCGTCGACTAGGAAATTTCCGAGTTTTGGATATTCCGGGCGCCGATGCGCTTGCCAACCATGCGCCATTGCTTCAGCTGGTCGGCCCGGAAAGTGCCTGGCGGGTCGAGTAACGGGCGGGCGAGCGACGGATCGGTGCTGCCCGATTGCGCCGCCGCGATTCGTGTGGCGATGCGGGGGGCGAGTGCCGCCAGACGCTCGCGCGCATCGCTGACCATCTCGAGGAATTCCTGCTGGCTGGCAATGTAGCCGCCGAGGTTTTCCATGTCGTCGGCGAGCCGTTGCAGGGCATTGGTCGAGGCAGCGTACAGGCGGATCAGGCTTTCCGAGTCCAGCGCGAGAACCGAAAGCGCGACGCGGCGCGGCAGATGCGCGCGAGCATCATGCAGGATGATTTCCAGCTGGTTGGAATCGGCGATCGAAAACTGGGCTCGAAAGCGCTTCTTGGACTTTTTCGCGGGTGAGGGGTCGGTCGCGGGCGTAAGGCTCATGGAATGCTCCTGGCGTTTGACGGCGATTCCCGGTCGCGCCGCGCACTGTCGCCGCCCGCTGTCTCGAATCGTGAGACGCCCCGGCACGATGAGAGTGCGGCCGCGCACCTATGGCCAGACGTTGCCGTTTTCTTCGAGATCGTCGCGCTGCGGCCGCACGACGCAGAACCGATGGCCCGTCGGCGCTTCCATCACCCACCACGTGTGGATCTGCTGCACGCGTTTCGCGCCCAGGGTTTCCAGCCGGCGCACTTCCGCCTCGACGTCGTTCGTTTCAATGTCGATGTGCACGCGGCTGGGATGATCCACGGCCTGCAGCTGCACGCCCATCTGGTCGCGCGGGCTGTCGAACTGGCGGTAGTTGGCGTCGTCCGGATCGGTGGCGGGCAGCGCAGGCCAGCCCAGTGCCTGCGACCAGAACACCGCGGCATCGCCGAGGTTGGACGTCCGGCAGTCGATGATGATCTGCGCGAGTCGGCTTTTGTGCACGGCGGTTCTCCGTTGGCGTCACGTCACGCGATGATGCGACAACCGTTTCGCCCCGGCGAGCTCGTCTACTCGCAAACGGCGCCGGCGATCGAGGTCAGCCGCGCGAGCGGCATGGTGCCGTTCGCTGTGAACGCCGGATCGTTCGTCGTCCACTGCAAGGTGCCGCTGTTGCAGTTCGCGAACGTGAGTGTCCATGTGCCCCAAGGGTGGCTCGCAATGGCGTCCGGATCGAAACCGGGCGGAAACCGGCCGCCGGCCGGGCGTGTGACGTTCATCACCACGCGGTTGCCCTCGGCATTGCCGGTGCCGACGAGCCATGCAGGGTTGCCTGCACTGTCCCAGGTGAACCAGAAAGCAGTCACGAGCGCCGGTCCCGTCATTTCGAGCTGCAGGCCGTGGCCGTTCTGGGCCGGGTCGTACCAGTTGCCGCTGATCGAGGGGCGATGGCAAACGCTGCCGTTCCCACGACATGGATCGTGCCTGTCATGCCGGTACCGTCGGGATCGCCGTGCGCCTGACAGTAGTAGCCGAAGGTTCCGGCATGGTCGAACTGCACTGTGGCGCGCCACAACTCCGTGGAAAGATTGCCGTTGCCGCCCGAGTTGTCGCAGCCGTTCGCGCAGCGGAACAGACCGCTGTTCGCCACTACATTGTGATTGCCGATGATGTTGGCGAAGGTGACCGTGTCGCCTCGGTCGATGGTAAGAAGCCCCGGCGTGAAAGTGAGGCCGTCCCGTCCCACTTCGACGAGATGGTCGGCCGCGAATGCACAAGACACGGGGGATATCGACAGCGCTCCGGCAAACAGCAGGTGCAGGCGGGCTTTCATGACGGACTCCGTTCGCAGGCAGCCATCTTCGCGACGGAACGTGACGGCCGTTCTACCGGTGCCGGAAACGGCGACGAGATTGCCTCGGGGCATGGTTTTACGTAAATAAAACGATGAGTGTAGAAATAGCCTGCAGGGCGCACGAGGTCGCCATCGGGCTCTTCGCCGATTTTCCCGGTTTCGCTTGCGTACCTTGCGACCGGAACCCGGTGTGGTGCATCAAGGTTGAAGAGCCGTGTGAACACGGCCCTTTCATGGATGTCCCGATGACCTGTCGCCTGTTGTACTTTTTTGCACTTCTCGCATCGCCATGGCCCGTTTCCGGAGCCACGCATGCCGCCACACCCACGACCCGCGTGGTCGTGCTGGGGGTCGATCATTCCACGCAGCTGGTCGCGCGCGGCGACCAGCCCGCCGCGCTCGAAGCGTTTCTCGCCCGCGCAAAACCGGATGCCATCTGCGTGGAGCGCACGCCCGATGCGTTCGCGCGCAACGACTACTACGAATTCACCTATGAAGTGCAGAGCGTCGTGGTGCCATACGCACGGCGCGCCGGCATCGATCTGTGCCCGGTCGATTGGGAGCCGTCGCGCGAAGATCAACTGCTCGGCTTCGGCCTGGATCTCGATGCCGTGCCCGACCTGCGCCCGGCGCGGGGCTTCCAGCAATTCCTGGCGTTCCCGCAGCCGGCGACGCTGCAACGCAGCCTGCTGCAGGCGGACAATCCGGCCAACGTCGCGAAGGTCACGCAATGGGCATCGCAGCCTGCGGAAAAGGCAGGCAACGACCTGCCCCGCCGCCTTTATCTGTATCGCACCTTCATGCAGGCCAAGCGTCTGGCGCAGGCCGCCAAGGCGCGCCCTGGCGGCACGGTGGTGCTCGTCGTCGGCGAATTCCACAAGCGCGATATCGAGGCGATCCTGGCGAGCGATCCGGCGATCGAGATCGTCCAGCCTTCCATTGTCGGCGGACCCGGCGCCGAGGAGATTGCGCAGCATGATCGTCGTGAATACAGGCTCGCAGTCGCCTCGTTCAACCTGCTCGGTGTCCAGGCAAAAACCGGCAATGTGGATCTTGTGTGGGTGCGCGACGTGCTCGATCAGCTGGCGAAGGAGAACGACACGCCCGAAGTGCAGCTGCTGGCGACGCGCCTGGCACTGCTCGAGAAGCGCATCGATTCGAAGGCGGCCATCGCCCGCTACGGGCGCATCGCGCGCTCGGACGGCGAACAGCCGTTCACCTGGAACGGCGTGAAGGATCGTGCGCGCGTCGACTCGTATTTCGACCCGTTCGGCAATCTCGACGTGCGTCGTCGTGCCTTGGTCGAGACAGCGCGGGAATGGTATCGGCTGGGCAAGGCCGGCAAGGGCGATGCGCTGCTCGCCGAAGCCGGCAAGGGCCTGAGTCCGCGCAAACAGGCGCAGCTCGAAGGCTACTGGCAGCGGGAACTCGCGGATCGGCGCTAGCGCCCCGCGGCACGGCGCTCATCGCACCCGGTAGTACATGCTCATGGCGCGCGGTGCAGGCGAGGGGCGTTCCCCCGGAGGCGGCCCCTTGAGCAGGGGGGCCAGGTTCACGGTCTGGAAGGTGCCGTTCCCCTGTCTGTCGAGTTCGGCCGACGCGCCGGCCTTCAATGCATCGTGATCGAGATAGAGCTCGGCGCCTGCGGCCGGCTCCCGGGTCTTGCTGCAGATCGCGAAAGGTACTTTGAGCAGCGACTTGCCCGGCCCCTGGAAACGGTAGGTGTCGTCGAGCCTGGCCAGCATGGCCCCCTCGATCCGCACTACCGCGTAACCCTCGCCGACGGTGGTACAGCGTCCAATTGCGATGTCGTAGCTCATGCTCGATCTCCGGAGAACAACGAAGCGGCCGGAGCAGTCCGGCTAGTGCGTGTACAGGTAGTCCCTGCTGCCCGGCGCCAGCCGGGTACCCGATGACATCAGCGCGCAGTCCAGGACCAGCATCAGGAGATCGATATCGATGGGGAGATCGATGCGCGCCCGCACCGTAAGCATGGCGCAGTCTATCGACGATTGCAGTACGAATCGGACGGCGGGAAACAGTTGCTGGATTTCACGCATGGCAAGCTCGCCGCGCTTTGCGGCCGTGCAGCCCATGCCTTTGTAGACGTCGCTGTTGAGCGGATCGTCGACGATCATGAAAGAGACTTCCGGCGCGAACTCCACCCAGAACCACTCCGCTGACTTGTTGCCGCTGCTAGCGTTGAGCGCCGATACCGAGGATCGAATCGAATATCCTTCGAAACACCGATCTCGCCGCAGCGCTTTTCGTCGCGGCGCGCGAATGCCGGATGTCGGGTGACGCGTCGGAACGGGCGCCCAGGAAAATCGCGCGCGGATGCGATCGTTGCGCTATGCGGGCGTTCGCCTCGTCATCGAGCGACTGGAGATCGGGAGTTGCCCCGGTCGATACGGCCGGCCCGTCCATCTGGAGATTGGCTTCGTTGCGGACGCTGGAATTCATGACGTGCTCCATGGCGCCGTCCGTGGCAAGCGTTGCCTGGGGAAGTGCCGGTGGCAACGGCGATGCTCCCGGAGCCGGTCCCGGCACCTTGAACACTGATGCGATGTATTGAAGAACGAAGCCAGGTGCCTGACATCGCTGTTGAATCTGCGATTGGCGCAGATCGGTGAGAAGCACGGCGACTATGCGCTCTGTCGTGTTACCAACGCGTTATGGCTGAAACGGTTGGTAATAGTGGACTAGTAAACTCTGCGCCAAGGCGGTCGTTTACTGGTTGCTTGCAGCCGGGCGAGCCGACGTGCCCCGGGCGGCTGAGGCTGAGCAGCTGCTTCTTCCCGGCGACGTAGTACTTCAGCCGCCACCATCGTGACCCGCTAGGTTTCACACCAGCCGGTACAGGCCCAGCGTCGAACAGCTTCGCCGGTCGCTCGACGGGCAGAGAATTCTTGATCGAAACCTCGGTCCGCGGGATGGGGTAAATCGTCTGGAGTGACCCCAGCTTCCCCCCCCACAGTTACCCCGAGTTACGTCTGGTGCAGGCGTATGAGTCCGGAGGCTATCGGACAGGCGGTACGCCGGAAAGCGAGCTGCGATGCGGGTTTCAGGATTTCAGCGAACGCCGCTGGACTTGCGAATGGTGCGGTGGAGGGACCGTAACGAGATGTGGGAAATGCTGGTACTAAGCGGGATGTAGCGGGATAGAGCGGTGACGTTACCCCCATAGTTACCCCCATGTCGAAAAATCATCGCTTCCGACCGCGTGGCCGCTGTATCGCGTCCAGGTTGAGCTGTGGTCGCGCGGCTTCCTCGGCCTTACCGGTGATCACGCGATGGACGGCTTCCCAGGTGACGATCGGCCGGCCGTCGTCGCGCACGATCGGTGACAGGCCGATGCGCCGCAGGAACCGCACCTGCGCGGCGTGCTGGCGCTTCCCCGTCAGCAGCGCGACGTCTTCTTCCGATAGAAACCGCGCCGAAGTTTCCACTGCGGAGGCCATCGCGCCTATTCGGTCCCTGGCGTGTCGGTGCGCACGATCATCAAGTGCGGACGCGTGCTTGCCGCGCCGGGATCGTGGTTGAACTCGCCCCGCAGAGCTGAGCGAAGCGAGCTTGCCCACTTCGCCGTCACCGGCGTTGCCGGATCGCCGTCATCCTCCAACCCGACCAGTATCGACAGCGCCTGGTCAATGTCGCTTTTCGCCACGAACGGTTGCGGCCTGTTGCCGGCCAGCGTCGCCATGAGTGCCAGCTGCACCCGCCCCAGCGCTTCGAGCTGCGTCGAGATGCCGTCGAGTTGCTCGAACAAGACGGTGACGACACGGCCAACGTCTTGAGGGTCCGTCGGATTCCACGAGATCGATTCGCGCTTGCCCATGACAGCTCCAGAAGTTGAGGTGTTCCACGACGAAAGGTGCTCGCTTTTCGACCGACGCACAATTGCGCTGGTCGACCGCCTGCGCAGAATTGCGCGGACGGTCACGAGCAGCAGAGGGTCGCGTTTCAAACGCGCCCCTTCGCTGGACCACATGATCAAATTTGAAATGCGAGCAAGATTGCCGGCGGTCGCAAAGGGTCGGATTTCAAATCTGACCTTTGGCGTCAGTGTGGCGGCCTAGTTCGGCACCACGTAGGTGATGCGGCTGCGTCCCTTCGCCGCTCTCGCTTCCGCAGCCGCGCGCGCCGCGTAGTCCTTCTCGAGCTCGTGCAGCTTGCCGAGATCCGCCCTGGTGACCTCGCGATCACCGTACGACACGGCCTGCGCGCCTGAAACGACCTTCGCGATCGCGTCGCGCACGAGTGCGAGTTGTTGCGTGTATATGCCCATCGACTTCACCTCCACTGCGTCGGAATTCGGCTCTCTCGGCCGCGCTGGTCCACCTACTCGTTCGTGCCCGGCGTCGACTCCTCACCTGGCGCATGGTCCGCCTCCGCCATCTTCTGCATCGCCGCGGCGTAGCTGGTGCGAATGCGCCGGTGTTCATCGAGCAGCAGCGTGCGGATCCGCGATGGGTCGTTGATGCCGGCGAGCTGGCCAGCCAAATGGCCGGGGAGGCCGTCGAGCAGACCTGCAAGCAACGTGTTTGCTTCGAGCATCACGGCGTGCACGTGCTCCACCAAGATGAGCTTTCCGCGCTTCTGCGCGTTCTGCAGCGCGAGTTTGTCCGCCTGCTCCCTCGCCAGCCGCTCGCGTTGAGAGCCACCCGATATAGTCCGGGCAACGATCCACTGCAGCGCTCGCGCGGGCGGAACCTCCGCCGACCGACCGCGCCCCGAGGCTTCATGCGGCATGCCGGCCTCGAGCCAGCTTGAAACGGTCGACTGCGCAACCCCGCAGAGCTGGGCAAACTGGGTCGCCGTGAGCGATTCGGGTAGGCCGAAGTTTTCAGTATTCGTCATCTTTGTTGTCCAAGCAATTGCCAGAATTGAACTCTGTAGCATGAGGGAAAAATATCCCCCATGAATCGGGTCAGACATTGACGCCCAAGCTCTTGGCCTTCCTGGCCGTCGGGAGGAAGACCCGGCGATACCAGGTGTCCGCATCCATCTCGCTCGGCAGATTCGTGCCGCGCAGATCCAGGTTGAAGTTCTGCGTGACGTTCGTCGGCTCGTTGCGTGGAACACTGCCACCCCCACCGGACGACTGCTGCTGCGACTGACGATCCGCCTTGGCCTGGTTCTCCGCGTCCTGGCGCTGCTTGCGCAGGGAGTCGAGGCGGTTCTGCGCCTGCGCCAACGCCTTCAGCGAATCGTCGCCGAGCAGGTTGTATTCCGTGCGCAGCGCGGCAACGCCGGATGCCTGATCCTCGATTGCATCGGCCTCATCGTTCAGCTGCTTCAGGCGCTCGTTCAACCGCTTCTGCTGGTCGCTCAAGATTCCGAACTGAATGCGGTCCAGTCCCTGCGCGCTACTCGACGCACGAGCGAACGCATCGCTGACGTCGGCAAGACCGACCTCAAGGTTCGCCGCGCTGGTGTTCGCGCGCGTCATGCTCGTCGCCGCGCCATCCGAGCTATCGGCAAGGTTCGTTGCTCCATCCGCCGCGTCGTCGGCCGCCCCTTTCAGATTGCCTAGCGCGTCGGCTGCCTGATTCGCTGCCTGCGCGGTCTGCTGTCCTGCAGTGGCGCCTGCAAGCCCGAGCTGTTCCAGCGCGTCCACGACGCCGAGCGCCGCGGCACGCACGCGTAGCTCGTTCTCGACGCGTTGCCGGCTGCTGGCGTCGCTGTCGCGTACCGTGGCGAGCTGGGCCTCGGCCATCGCGATGAAGGCCCTGCGGACGTCCTCTGCGGCTGCGGCACCGCGCCGGCTGGCGGCCGTCACCGCGTCGAGCGCCGCGGCCTGTGTCCTTGCCTTCTCGACGAGCTCGGCCTGGCTGACGATGCCGAGATCCTTGTATGCCTGCGCCAGCGCATCCGTCGTCGCCTTGCCGGCGCGCGCTGCCGATGAGACCTTTTCGAGATTGCGGGATGCCGCCTGGAACTCCGCGTTCGCCTTCGCGAGTGCCTCGGGCGTAGCGTCGGCGGACTTCATCAACTCGGCGAATGCGCGAGACGCCTCGCGCAAGCGATCACGCGCGTCCTGAATCGGTCCCCCGCCGATGTGTTTCACCTCGAAGTTGAGTCGGGAAATCGAATCCGCAGTTCCCCCGGCGCTCGCCGGCAGCTTCTCCATCTCCGCGTTGAGACCCGCGACCGACGTCGCGGCGCCCTGCGCGTTCGTGCCCGTGGTTCCGATCGATGCGGCTGCGCCATCGGCTGCCGGCTTCGACGCGTCCAGGCCGGCGTTGAGCGCGTCCAATCTCGCGACGAGTGCGCCGACGGCTTCGCCGGTCTGGTTGTAGTTCGTGCGCGTGGACTCGAACAGCGAGTTCGCCGCGGCCTCCAGGCGCTCTGCGTTCGATGCCGTGTCGTTGAATGCAGCGAGGGTGCGGTCGAGGATGTTCGCCTTCTCGATGTAGCTCGCGGCCTTGAGCAACGCCCCGATGGAAGCCGCGATGCCCGTGGCTGCCGCGTGGATGACCACGGACGCGCCATCGAATAGGACGGCGAGGTTGTTGATCGTCGTGCCGGCGAAGCGCGCTACCGCCGCGAGGTCGTCGCGGAACTTGTCGAAAAAAGTCTTCGCGTGGGTGCCGAAGGTCGTCAGCCGATCTCCGATCTTCTGGAAGTCGATGGTCCCGATGAACTCGCGAAGCGACTTGATGCCCGTGGTCACGAAGGTCACGAGCGCATCCTGCAGACGCTTGAATGCCGGCGTCGCCGCGAACGTATCGAACGCCTGTGCGACCTGCTCGATCTGCACACGCAACGGTTCGAGTAGCGGCGTAACGAACGACGTGGCGAGCCGGTCGAACGCATCGCCCGCGTTCTTGAAGGCACCCTTCAGGTTGTTGTCCAGCAACTCGGACACGCGCGACGCCGTGCCCTCGACGTTCGCCAGGGACTTGTTGAAGTCGCCGATAGCGCCGGGCCCGCGCTGGATCAGGAACAGGATGAGGTTGCGCGCCGACGTGTCGAGGCCGAGCAACGCCTGCTTGCCCTTGTCGCCGGAGCTGGCGAGCGTGTCGATGGCCTTCTCGAAGTCGCCGCTGTTGTCGCCGAGCTGGCGCAGTTCGTCGCGCAGCTTGCTGGTCGGATCGGCGAGGTCCGTGAAGATCGTGAGCAGGCCCTTCGCCGCCTTCTCGGCGCTGAAGCCGTTCTGCACGAAGATCCCGAAGATCGCCGCGGTCTGCTCGAACGACAAGCCGAGTTCACGCGCAGCCGGCGCGACCTTCGCGAACGCGCCCGACAGGCCGGACAGGCCTTCGTCGGCGCCCTTCGACGCGGCGACGAGGATGTCGACGACGTGCGCGGCCTGGGCGGTCGAGAGCGAGAACTGGTCGAGCGTGTCGTCGACCAGACCTGCCGCTGCGGCAACGTCGATGTTCGCGATCTTCGCGAGCTGCAGTGTCGGCACCAGCGCTTCCATCGCCTCGCGCGCGCTCTGGCCCTGGCCAGCAAGCTCGGCGAGCGCCTGCGCCGCAACCTCCGGCCCCACCTTCGCTTCGCGCGATGCCCGCTGCACCGCAGCACCGAGCAGGCCGAACTCTTCCGACGCGCCTTCGGCGAGCGCCTGGACGCGCGATAGCGAAGCTTCGATACCGGCCGCACCGGCGAACGCATTGCCACCGAGCTGCACGGCCTTGAACGCTGCGCCGACGGCCGCCGCCAGAACGGCGATCTTCCCGAGCTGTTCGCCGAGGCTTGCCGTATTGCCGCTGGCGTTCTTCGTTTCCTTGCTCAGCGCAGCGGCAGCCGCGGCCGTTGCACTCGTCGCGACGCCTGCGGCTGCGGTGCGCGCGGCGTAGTCGATCATGGATTTCGTCGTCGCGGAGATCTCCGCGTTCAGGCGCTTATCAGCGTCGGCGAGCTTGTTCGCGTCGATGCCAGCCTTGGCGAGTGCGCCCTGCGTTTTCTGGAATTCGACGCTCTGCGCGCGCTCCGCCTTCGTCAGATCCTCGACGGCCTTCTCGGCCTTCTTGAACTGCGCCGTGATCGCCTTGCTGCTGCCGTCGGCGTTGCCGAATTCCTTACGCAGCGCTTCGAGCCCCGTCGTAGCCTGCGCGAGCCGGTCGCGCGTCTCGGTGAGCTGGGCCTTCAGCCGCACGAACGCGTCGACGGCGCCCTTCTCCTTCGCCAGCCGGTCGAAGTCGTCGACGAGCTTCTTTGCCGCCGGATCTGCGTTCTCTGCCGCTTTCTTCACAATGTCAAATGCGTCAGCAAGCTGCGTCGCATCCTTCGCGCCGTTGATCTGTACTGCAAATCGAAGCGTTTCGTCGCGAGTGGCCATCGTCTAGAACCTCTTTAGCAGGCGCTGTAT
>JAJDFF020000461.1:0-21643 GCA_021527025.2 Geoglossum cookeanum | reverse complement strand
GGATAAAGGCGATGCCGCTCCAGCCGGGCACGGCGTCCAGGAAGGCGCGACAGGCATCCAGGCCACCTGCCGAAGCACCAATGCCAACCACCAAAAATCTGTCGGACTCACCCAGCGGGCGCGGCGGTAATGAACTCTCTACCTGAGCAGGGATATAGTTGCCGCCAGCCTGTTGTGGAGGAGTCCCGACCATACCGTGCTTTCAGAAAATTCCGCCTGCGCCCAAAGCAGGTAAAAAATAACTTACCATGCTTCCGGGTGTGTCGCGATGCGGAATATCGGTCAACCCGGCAACGGAGCGTGTACTCACGAAAAGATGACTGATAGATAGATCTTTCATCACCCCCAACAACCATCGCGTGTTGCTTGGGTTCATCGACCTGATTGCTTCGACGTGGGTAAAATGGCACGCGGTGCACTGCAGCAAAAAGAGACCGGGTGGCGATGGCGTGTCGCCACCCCGCCCCTTGCCGACCGGAGCGATGAAGGCCCATCATCGAGCTTGTCCGATAGCGAAGTGCCTTGGGGGTGCACAACCGAACAATCATCGGCATCGGTCGGAACCGGATCTTAAGTAGAGGCAGCGGTACGGATGCGGTCGACATCACGGACATTGCGTCGCCGTCCGCCCCTCATTGGGGAAGCTAACGCAAAGCACGCTTCCCTTCCCTAACATGCAGCAGAGTCCTCCCAAAAAAATATGGGCGAGGGCAATAGATCACCTTGACCGTCTCTCAATACGCCGTCGGTACCAGGGTCTGACGGATCGATTTTGCCTGTTCAATGACACGGCCGCGGAGCGCTCCCGGAATAAGGAGCGCGAGGGCGACGGCACAGACGCGCCAATCGGAAAAAAGCAAAGAGGGATAGAGTTTCAGCGCCTTCAACAGGAGCGATCTCGCCGCCGCATCCTGACCGGTCGATCCTGCTTTCCAGGCGGCGATCCGGTAATGCTCGGCATGGCCGGCACAAAAAACCCGCTCGGGGACATCCTTCATCTGTGTCCGTAGAACAATCATTGCCTGGTCGGCATTGGCGAGAAACTTGGCGAAATTGAAGGACAGGCTGCTCTCTCGAATGCGATAGAGCGTCAGGGCCTCACGAATCCCGGTGATACGATAATCCGTCAACCAGAGGATTCGGCACCACATCTCATAGTCTTCGCAGCTCGTCAGCCTTTCATTGAAACGTCCGGCTACATCAAAGCACAGACGCCGGACGATGGGCGACGAGCCATTCCCGACATGATTGCGGCGGATCATTTCATGGAAAGAGGGGGTCAGCTTGTCCGCCACGAGAAAGCGTTCCGTCAACGTGCCGTCTTCCAGCATGTATTGCGATTGGCTGAAACTGACACCGATGGTCGGATCAGACCGCATCATGTCGATCTGGCGTTGCGCCTTGCTCGGCAGCCAGACATCATCCGCATCAAGAAAACCGATATACTCGCCAGCGGCCAGCGATATGCCGGTATTCCGTGCGGCCGCCAACCCCCCATTCTCCCGGCGCAGAACCTTCAGGCGCGAATCACCGTGACGGGCGATTTCCCGCTCGATCACCTTGGCAGTGTCATCCGTCGACCCGTCATCCACGACAATGACTTCCAGATCCCGGAAACTTTGCGCCAAGGCGGAGTCAATTGCCGCCGCTATGTAAGGCGCCACGTTGTAGGCGGGAATGACAATGCTCAAAGCCGGGTCAGTATGCATGGTGCGCTCCTTACCTTCCTCGAAACCGGTCATGTCCTTCTCCTCTTTGATTGCCGCCTGATCTGAAGGCAGATTGACGCGTAGAACTGCCTGCCGCGCTGTAGGCCAGCGCCGTCGATACTTTTTCACTGCGGCTTACCGCCCGTTGAAAGGCGAAGACCTTTCGCGGTGCCGCGAAGGGCGCTTGCACCTTGTCGGGATGTCCGCCAGGGATCGATGCACCGATCCAGGTGAACAGGTAGAGACAGGGCAAGGTCAGACTGAAAAGCGATTCATAGGGACTGTAGAGCAGCAGACTGAGCCACAGACATAGACCGATGATGGCGCTTTGGCGTTGTGTCCGCTCTTCGCGCCAATAGTAGATGGCATAGACGAGCGCCAATCCGGTCACCGCCATTGCCAGAGCATAGCAGGAAAAGGTGATGACGCCGCCGGTATAGAGCAGCCCATAGACGGTCGAATGACTGCCGATCGGCAAATTCTCCGTGCGATGGACCGATTCACCGATCCAGCCATTGCCGATCACGGGCGAACGTAAAAAGCCTTCCCAACTCTTCTCGTAGATGAGGTCACGCGCCAGCGATGACCCTGCCCGCGCCAGATCCGCGGCCTCATGCACATCCGTGACGAGTGAAAGCGGATCGATGCCGAACAATGAAAGGCCGTAGAGGGAAATAGCGATCAATGAGACCGAGAGCAGCTGCAGGTAACGCGGCAATTTGATGAATATCAGGATCGCGCCCACCAGCACCATGGCTGCGATCGCGATCCGGCTCCAGCTGAAAATCACCCCAATCGCTCCACCGACCATGCCGATCAGACGCGCCCGTCGCGCCTCGACCTGGGTACTGATCAATGCAATGGCGAGGCCGCCCAGGCCGAGCGCCGTCGCCCATGGAAAGAACAGGATCAACCTGGTTCGTGACTCACCAAGCGTGTCCTCGCTCTGATAAATCGTCATCGAGGCGTAAAAGTTGGTGGCGTTGCCGGCAGGAAGCAACATGCCGATCGGCGTCGACATGCGCAATGTCCCGATGCCGGCCAGATGGCCGATGACGGCGACACCAGCGAGCAGCAGGATATATCCGCCAAGATACGCGACCAGGCGTGCGACCCCCCGGTCATTCAGGTGATAGGCATGACCAGCGGAAATCGCCAAAGCACCAAAAAGCCAGCCGATTGCCGTAAACGAGATCGCGTTGCGCAAACCCGTGCCGAGATCATTGTGAATGACACCATTCAGGATCGAGCAGCTCGCCTGTGCGAGAGCGATCGACATCCAGGCAAAGATGACGCAGTTGATGAGCCGCCCTTTGGGCCATCGCCCCGCACCCAGCTTGATCAGCAGCAGAAACGCGCAGGGTATCAAGGCCCCCAGCACCCAGAGGACCGGGGTGAACTTGAGATAAGCGGCAAAGTATTTCCGGGAAGCCGCCATATGCGACGATGCCTCACTCGGCCCGCTCGACGCAATTGGCGCCTGCCGGAAAACCGTCATAACGGTATTTCCGCGACGGCGGTCCCGGACAGCCCGATATCCCGGGAATGCCCCTCGGCAGCTCGCGGCACGACCTTGAGGTTATGACGCAAGGTCATTCGCGTCAGCCAGGCGGAGATGATGGAGAGCAGGATCGTCGCGCTGATGGCGCCATAGATGCCCGCAACCTCGATCAGCAGGCCGCATATCGAAATGACGAGAAGGCACCGGATTGCCGTGATCTTGTTGGTCGCGCCGATGGCACCAATCGCCCGCAGGCTCATGTCATAAACCCCCACCAGATAGCGGAAGGGGACACTGCAGAGCAGGATCGGGGCCAGGATCATGAAGGTCGGCAGATGATAGACCCAGAGACCCAGCGGGATACAAACCAGCGCCGTGCAAATCCCGCACAAGGCCCCCAGCAGGACCATCTGGCGGGTGAGCACCGGAATGGTGGCATGCGGGTTGGCATAAACGCGCGGATACCAGGCAATCAGGCGGGACCAGCCCGGCGTGTCACTCAAGGTCAGCATCTGTCGGCAAAGACCGAAAACGCCCAGGTCGGACCGCGTCATCAGGTAAGACGCGATCATCACCGCGGCCTGATCCGCTCCCAGATTGATCACATCGGCCGTCAGGAAGCGCAATCCGCGCCTGATCCATTCGATGAATGTCCCGAGGCTGGCTCTCGCCAGCGGCAGAGTCAAAAAAATCACCAACGTCCCCGCGAGCCGACAAGCGGTCAAGATCAACGCGAAGCCGAGCGGCGTATCTGTGAGAAAGAAGCCAAGCACCAGGCCGATGAGGTTTCCCAGCGGGGCAAGAATGATGGCGGCCACGCGCCCGTGCAGGACCAGCAGCGCATTGGCGACGTTCGTCTGGGCAAAGAACGGACCCGCCATCGAGAGCAGGAAGATCGTGGCCGCCTCCGTGAGATCCTGACCGGTGATCCATCCCAGCAAGGCATTGGCGGGCAGCGCGACCAGGACGGCCAGCAGCCAGGCTGCCAGCCCGATACTGTTGCGTAGCGTGTTATCGGCCTGTTCGCGCGCGAATATATAAGGCAGTCCGAAGGTACAAAGTGTCCCGAGGACAACGGTGGGAATGGTAGCGATGGTCAGGGAGCCTGCCGCGGCCAGCCCGAACTTGCGAACGATAATCACGGACAGCGCGAAACCGTTAGCATTTTGCAACAGGCGCGCAAAGAAGATGATCATGGCGTCCCAGCCGAATTGCTCCAGCTTCGTGCGGACCGCGGCGGGAAGCCAGCCGCTTAACTTCCCGATCATCTCAGCGCCTTCTCGCCAGATGCGGGAGATCGCGATAAATCCGCTCGTACCGGCCCGCGACATCATCCCAATTGGGTAACGGCATGTTGGCGATGGCCCGCGCCTTGGCAAGAACCAGGTCCGGCCGCATCGCCAACAAAGTCAGCGCGGCACATAGCGCATCGACATTGCCAACGGCAAAATGAAAGCCGTTATTGCCGATGACGAAACGGTTCTCCTCGATGTCGCTGACCAGCGCGGGAATGCCAAAAGCCATGGCCTCCAGCAAGGCCATTGACATGCCCTCGATGTAAGAGGGCAGCACAAAGGCATAGGCGCCGCAGAAAGCCTCCGCCAGTTCGGCCCCCGAAAGATGCCCAAGAAAGACAACACGTTCCGCATCGGCGAGCTGACGCAGCTGTTGGGCGTAGGCTTCAGGCCCGGTCCCGCCGGCGATGGCGAGCTTGAAGGGAACCGATGTTCGGTTGAAGGCCGAGATGAGGTCGTGACAGCCTTTCTCCGGCGTCAACCTGCTGGCAAACAGAAAGTATCTGCCCGGTTCAAGCCCGTGATGCTGCAGCAACGCGCCAGGTGCTACCCGCGCCTTGCGTGGCAGGCCGTTGGGAATATAGCTGGCCTGGCACTCATATCGTTCGCGGAGATAGCGCCGTACACTCTCCGAGACCACCGTAACTTCGGTGGCGCATGACGCCACTGCCCGCTCCGCGAAATCCAGCGACATCTTCGCCAACGGCCCCCATTTTTGCCGGCGCTGATCCAACGCATGGATCGTGACGACAGATGTCTGCCCCGTCGCCCGCGTCATCATCGCCAGCATGCCGGGTCCGGTCGCATGAAAATGCACGATGTCATAGTGATGCAGCGATTTGATCGTCGAAATCATGCTGCGCGACAGATTTTCGAGGTGTTTCCCGCCGATCGATCGCACCGGTATGGATCGGACGCTGTTTCCCCGCCGCGCGCCCCGCGCAACCTGGAGCGACTCAACTGGCAAGGCCTCTTTCAGCGTGGGCCCGCCGTTATCCTGTCCGAGCTCGCACCGCGCGAAAACGTCCACCTCATGCCCCATATCCGCCAGCCTTGGGCACAGCTCCTCCAGCACGCGCTCTATGCCGCCGTAATTCGATCCGATGCCACGAGAACCAATCATTGCGATCTTCATATCGGCTTTATTCCCCACATCGCGAATACCCACGGAAGCTCAAAGGCCCATGCCGCAGATGGCGCCGTTGATACGCCTAGTGCGCTAGGCTTGCCTCTTCAATTGCACTACGGTGAATTTCGTTGACGTTCCATTTCCCCCGCCCTTCAATCGATCAGTCGTGAACCCAAAGAGATGGGAGTTGCGGTGTTTGAAGCTCTCTTGCTAGCGGGAAATATCTGGCTCGCCGATATTTCTCCATCCTCGATACCAGAAAGCCATGTGGCGCTGGACTTTCCCGTTGGTCTCGACACCTGGCAAAGCCCCGATGTCTGGAGCATTCCGGTTTATGCGGCTTCGCCCTCGGATCCACTGCAGCCGCTGCTCTACAATGCCGATGCCTGGAGCAAGGTCGCCTCAGGGATATGGCGGCGAACCGGAAACAGCATTGAGATGGAGAAGGCGATCCTGGCAACATCCACAAAGGTGTTTCCTCCCTCAGGCAATGTCTTCTCTTCCATCTCTCCGACTGCGTGGCTCCTGCCGCCAGCTTTCAACAAAGCACCCGCAACAGGCCCGGATGGCGTGTCCTTCCGGGCTGGAAACGATGCCCTTCCAGCACCCGGCCCCGATGGCCATATGGCGATCCGCCAACCGGATGACACGGTCCTGGAGACCTATGCCACGATCCGCCTCAGTACCGGACAGATCGTCGCTTTGTCTTATGGTGTCTCCGCCCTTCGTTCCGCCGGCGATGGCTATCAGAACGGCCAGACCGCCTCCATGATTCCCAGCTATCTCGGCCTGATCGATGATGCGGAAATCGCGCAAGGCCACATCGATCACGCAATCGCCATTACTGTTCCCGCGAAGATCCTGATGCCAAAAATCAGCTATCCCGCTTTTGCCTTTGACCGTAACGCCCTCACGCAGCATCCCGTCTATGGCGGCTCGCTGCCAATGGGGTCGCGCCTTGCCATTCCCGCGACCTATCCCTTGGACGGTCTGCAACTGCGTACCGCCACGGGTCGCGTCATTGCCACGGCGGCGCAACGCCACGGCTTCATCATCGTCGACCGCGGCGGCGAAGGGATCACGCTGCGCGTGCGGCAAAATTCTCCTGCCCCCATTGAAGCATTGCATAAGCCGGGTGCCGCGCTCGCGGCCGACTTACGCAACATCTTCCTGCACCTCGCCGTCGTTCCGCCGGATCAGGACACCGCGGCTCCCTAGGCAGGTCTCTCGGCCAGGTTCAGCCGTTGCGCCCTGGGACCCGCTTCGGCCAATGACAGGATAGGTCGCAGACTATGAGACGAGGAGACGCTTGCCAGCACCCGCAGGCCCGTCCGCCGCTCCAATCGCTCAGCAGAAATGAAGCCGCGACGAAAGACGTCGGAGAGGAACGCGGTCAATACGGCAACAATCAGGCTGACGATGCAACCGCCGGCGAGAATAACGATGCGAATGGAATTCGACTTCAGCGGCGGGCCGGCTGCCTGAATGACGCGCACATTGGTGGCCTTCTTGGCCTCCACGCTCTCCTGCATCCGGCGGTCATCCAGCGTCTTCATCGCCGCCGCGTAATTCTGCTCGATGAGCGCTTTCTGGCGTTGCCGCTCCTCAAGACCTGACTTCTTTTCGTACAGAGACTTAATCGACGCGTCGATATGGCCGAGCTCAGTCTGGAGCGACGCCCGTTGCTGGCCAGCAGCCGCCAGGGTTCCTTCAGCCCGTAACCGATCAAGGTCCAGCGTTGCATAGACCTCGTTCAGGCCGCGGCGCGTCGCTGACGGCTTGTTGTCGCTTCGCTGGCCCGCAATCTCGTCCTCCATCGCCTTGATCTGGCTACGAATGCCGACCACTTTATCGCTGGTATCAGTGTAGGTCCGACGCAAGTCGGATTCCCGTTGACGGAGCGCCGCGAGCGCGTCTCGTGCCGGCTGACTACGCCTGTCACTCTCGTCATCGGAAAACTGCACCACTTCCCTCGGTGTCCCGGCCAATTGCGCCTTGATCGTCTCGACGCGCTGCGCCGATTCCGCCGCCGCCATATCGATCTGCTGGAGCGACCGGCCAAGATCGCCACGCTGCCGCAGCAGGATGTCCAATTGCGTTGCGAAGTCGGCTATTCCTGACTGCACCTGATACTGATTGAGATCCGCGGATACGCGATCCAGTTCCTCATGCAAGGCATCCGCCTGGGTTTCCACGAGATGGGACTGCACGTCGAGATAGATTCCCTGACGCGCTCGAAGATAGGCGGCGACCAGCTCGTTTACCACCTCTGCGGACATCGCCGGATTGGGATGCCGAAAGCCCACCTGAATCGTGTTGCCAGATTTGTCGGGATAGGCCATCAGATTCACTGAAAACTCACTCAACGCCAAGCCCACGGGGTTTTTCACCGACTGCCGGTGCAGCAACCGCTTCGCCGTCGCCACGATCCAGCCGTCGGGCGCGACAAAATCCGGATAAAGCTTCGCAACGCCGATCTTATTGACCACCTCAGCCTGCAGATTCTCGCTGGTGAGGATGCTGATCTCGGAACTGAGGATCGCGTCCCGCTCCAGAGACATATTGATAAAGGATTCTGCGCCGGCCTCTGGGCGATAAGCGTATTCGGGCGACAGCAGCACCAGAAGGGTTGAGCTTGCCATGTAAGTCGGCACAATCAAGATCGCCGCTGCGGTCGCCGCGATCATCGTAAGACACATCATGATGATAATGCGTCTGCCATCCTGAAAGCCGGAGCTCAGCAACTCTCGAAGAGATGGAAACGGGCGCTTCAGCTCTTCGCTCATACTGTATTCCCGTGCATTAAACGTCACCAACATAAGTTAGAAAAAACGAGATGCTCGGGTATTTTTTTACTTTGCACAGCGGGTGGTACCGCGTCGCGTTTCTATCTCGTTTGTTCGACGTCCCGCAACAGAGATGGCTTAGAAAGCGCTGCCACACAAGGATTATTAGAGATGCACCACCAGATTTGATATGGCGACAAAATCACTTTGAACTGGATCGACACAGCATCTGATATCATAGTGTTCTTATTAGAGGATCACCGACGTTGCATTTCATGAATGATGTCGCCAGGTCACATCTGAACCATTGAAGGATGCCGCAGCGATGGAACGAGATCAGGATGAGAGCAGGGGTGACACGGATGCGGACGCGGACGACAATACAGCATCAAGCCGGGCCCTTGTATCATCCTCGCGCCATAGCGCGTCACGGGCTTTGCTGACAACCGAGCAGCGCGGCCGGCAGTATCTGACACCGGAAATCGTCAAATTGTTTTATGCGGTGGATGCCTTGAAGGAGGACGAGAAGTCCTTCGTCCTGCAGTTCCTCTCCGCGACCCCGCGTGAGGGAACGACGACCATTTCCTGGGGATTTGCGCTGGCCGCCTCTTACGAATATGTCGCGCCAACCTTGATCATCGATTGTGGCGAGAAGAGTTCCCAGACGTCAGAGCGGCCATCGTTGATAGATGCTTTCGGGCGCTCCGGACGATTGGATGACGCGATCGAGAAAGTGCCGAATACGGCGCGGCTGTATCAGGCGCATCTGGCGGCGAATGTCAGCCCGATGCTGGAAATGGATTCGACGGAACTACGCGAGCTTTTCGAGTATCTCAAGCTCGATTTCTCCGGGATCGTGCTGGACTGCCCAGCAGCCAGCAATGTCAGCGACAGCCTGGCGCTCAGCCGCTATGCCGACGGAACGATCGTTGTGGTGAAGTCCGGTCAGGCGCGGCGTGGTGCCATCGAATGGACCCAGGAGAGCATCGGGCAATATGGTGGCCTTTGCCTGGGGGCCGTCTTCAATCATCGGCGGAAAAGAATTCCTGACTGGTTGTATCGACTCGTCTGATCTGCGGCAGAAAGGCTAAGCGCTCGAACACTCTGAGAGCCTTCACTTTACGATGACCCAACAACGAGCCGAGAGGAACCAATACAAGATGGTTCAGCAGAGCCTCCCTTCCTTAGCCCAAGACCCATCGCCATCCGCTACGCCGCCTCGACAGGTGGGTGATGATCAAGCGGCACTTGACGTCGTTCTTCGCTTCACGGAGCGCTTGCTAAAGACGGGCAACATCGATCCCGATCGGCGCTTTATCGATCTCACATCCGACGTACGGAAGGCCTTCCTGTTTCTGCGGGAGTTCCAGCGCCATTTTGATTTCGATTTACCGCTCTCCGCCTTCTTCGATACACCGCGTCTGCGCGATCTCGCGCATGTCGGTGCATCGGGTGAGATGCCGGCGCTTTCGCGGCTGGTTCTTCTGCGCCATGGTGACCATGACGTCCCACCGCTCTTCATCATTCCCGGCCTTGGCGGCGTGCTCTTCGAGGTTCTCGAATTGTCGAAGATCCTGCCCTATGGCGGCCCGATTTATGGTTTTGCCGCACCGGGACTGGATGGTGTCGATGCACCTTCCGTCAGCACCGCGACATTTGCCGCGGAGAATGTCGCTTTGGCACGCACCGTCTGTGGCGAGGGCCCATTTCGCTTCCTCGGACATTCTTCCGGTGGCGTCGCCGCTTTGGAAATGGCAAGCAGTGCGAAGATCGCGGGCGATGAGGTAGATTTCTTCGGCGTATTGGATACAAATTTCTCCGAACACGCATGGCCATTTTACATTTGGCTGCGCCATATGCTGGGCCGGGCCGGCAGATCCCCCGGCGATAGAAAGGCCGACAAGAAGGATCGCGTATCCTCCCTATCCGTTGGAGGTGCTGTTGAACAAGTTGGCGGGCGGGTACGGCGGGTGGTATCACTGGCTGCCAAGACAGGGAGAGGCGTGATCGGCCATATGGAGCGCGCGATCCGCAAACTGCGACTCCGTTTTCTGGTCGACGCCGATTCCACGGAATTTCTCAAAGCCGATCCCTATTACGTGCCGAACCTCCCGCCGAAATTTCAGCGCGTGCGCGACGCGGCGATTGTCATGGCCTCGAAATATCGGCCGACATTCTATGACGGCGAGATGTTTCTCTTTCAGGCGGAACTCGGTGACCCGTTGGCCTGCGATCCGAAGCTGACCTGGCGTCGGGTGGTTCGACGCATGATTGTCATACCGACGCCGGGCGGGCATATGACAATGCTGTTGCAACCGCATGTCGCCGCCGTCGCACGCGAGGTCGGCGAGAGCCTGAGAGATATAGAAGCGCTGCGACTGCAAAATCAGCGACGGGGAAAAAGACGGGCTGCAGTCGCCTGAGATCCGGTCTGGCGATGACAGGAGATGTGCGTGACACTGTTAAGGAAAGCGATCGACGGGCGGAGCGTCAATAGATGTGGAACCAGAGTACCGCCGCGCCCACGGCCAAAAGGAGCCAAAGCCCGAGACTCATTGGCGTCGCAATGCGAGCCCCGCGCCAGAAACCGCTATCGACTACCGGGAGATCAGCGGCCAACATGGCGGCAGTGATAGCTGATTCAATATTGGCACTCGACTGTCCACTCCAGGCCTTATTTCCGTCGGAAAGGCTCGTTAATGAGCACACATACTGCCGTCTCTCTCCGTCATGCCATGACCTGATGTTCAGCTCATAGCCTTCCGGAAGCAGATTCAGTAGTTGTCCCGCCGATGCCACCGGATCAACCTCCTGCCGAGTGGTCTAAGCCGCGAAGGTATACTAATCCCCTGCGGTCCGGGAGACCATAAAACCTGACGCATGACATTCTGGACGCATCGAGCCGTCGAGAATGCGTTATGCGTGTCGCGGCACCTCAGGGCACGCCGTTCACCTCTCTCAGTAACTATTATTGAATTTAGGCGAATGCGCAATCCTCAGGATGGCTCAGAGGTCCGGCAGGTGACGTCCGATCGCCTTCATCGTGGTAGCCAGGGCAGCAGCGCAAGGCACGAGCCGCCGTGATGGCACCTGCACAATAAGCACCGGGAGCCCCCCTTGCTCCAGCCGCGACGGCGGTCGTTCACACTGGTTGGCGTCGGTTCTATCCCAATGTCGCCAAATCAAAACGACGACAAATCTCCATCGTCAGATCATGAACATGAGCGATGCCGTCGACCGAACCCACCAGTTGATCGATGTTGTCCGCCAGTTGCTCCAGTTTGTCTTGACTGACAATAGGTGGAACCAGGAGGGCAATGTTGTTGGCATAAAAGGCGACCTTCAAATTATTGTGCTCGAAGATCTTGCGTTCAATCTGCGACAGCGTTTCCTGCGCGCGCAGTTCCTCGCCCGATTTCTCGGACTGCAATTCCTCTTGCAAGATCAGCTTTGCGTCCTCAAGCGCATTGCGGGTGGCGCGCCAGGCACCGAGCCAGGCCCTGAACTCAACTTCAGTGAACTGATAATAGTTTTTTTGGCTACGTCGACGCCGCTCAGCTGCCTGCAGTCTATTCATATGGCCTCACTGAAAACCAGATTTCGCGATCGAAACGTCACAGATTGCGGAAGCATACGCTTCCAGTCACTTATCTAGCTGCGAAAAGCTGAAGCCGCACTAACCTCTGTTATAGACGCTCTTTCACATCTTCTTCAGGTTGGGATAAATCTCCGCAACACACCTCTCCGCATGCATGGAGAAGGGGTGTACCCACTGCTGGTTTCAGCTCTTCCTCTGGCGATACATGGCCGACAATGCCGACATTGACAATCATTGGTGCAGGCCTTGCGGGGTCAATCCTTGCAGCGGAGCTTGCCGGAAGCTTTGAGGTAACGGTGATCGAACTGCAACGAGCCGCCGGCAAGCTCGTTACCCCCATAACCGATATCGGCCACCCCGCCGGTATATCGCCGCATGCCGGCGGCGGTCTCGGCGGCTCGACCGCATTGTGGAACAATGGACTTATCGAGCTGGAAGCAGAAGATTATGCCGGCTGGCCGATCCGCCAGGAGGACCTGCTTCCCTATCTCTCCCGCGCCTACCCCCTGCTCGCCGGGATATCCCGGAAGACGGCAATGGACAGCTACGCCCGGCTGAAGGCTATCCATCTCGCCCGCGGCATACCTGCGGACCTGGTCGGCAACGGTCTCTATTATCCGCAGCGACGTCGCAACCTCTGGCGATCACTGCAACTGGGAAAAAGGCCCGTGCGGGTGATCTTCGGCCGCGCAAGACATCTCCTGCTCAAGGGCAGCCAGGTCTGCGGTGTCCTCGTCGAGCGTCCGGATGGCTCCCGCACCGAAATTCATGCTGATCACGTCATCGTCGCCGCCGGTGGCCTGTCAACACCACTGCTGATGCAAGAAACGGCGAAGGTCTTTTCATTACCATCGTTGAAAGCTGCCGGATGCCACTACATCGATCATCCAATGGGTATGGTCGCCAAGATCCGGCTCAAGACGCGACTTCACGATGTCTGGAATTATCGCGAGCGCGGCCTTGACGGCACGCTACAGACGCCCCTGGTTGTGCGAAATGCCGCCGGCTTGAAGATATCTGTATTTCTTCGCCCGGCTGTCATTGTCACCCATGGACACCGACGTGAGCGGGTTCAAAGCGTCCTGGCCAATTTGCGCAATGCGCCATTCAATCCTGCGTCACTCGCGCAACTCGCCACCAGCCTGGATGACCTGCGTGAAATTATCTCCTTCAAGCTGGGCCTGCAGTTTCCGACCGACCATTACGTCATGCGTCTCGTTGCAAGTGAAAATTCCACCACGCGCCAATCAATCCATCCAGACATGACGACAGGCGGCATCCAGCGCGACTGGACCCTCACGCAATCCTATAAGGCGGCGATCGCCACTTTGCTGAACGAGCTCATTTCCCGGCTTGGCGGGTTGGTCCTCGAAACCCATTTTTTCGATCACTGGCCGGACCTGCTCCACACGGCGGCCCACCACTCCGGGACCTGCCGCATGGCCGCTTCGCCGGAGCTCGGTGTTTGCGACAGCAATTGTGGCATCTTTGGTCTGCGCAATGCTTATATCTGCGATGGCTCGGTCCTGCCCGTCACAGGCTACGCCAATACCGGCCTGACAATCGCGGCCCTGGCCTTACGTCTGGCTGATCACCTGCGCAGCCGGGTTGCGGCGAATGCCACTCAGAACCACCTCTCCAGCACCTTGACCGTATCGCCCGGCTGAAGCTCGTCAGTCTCCCTCGCACCCATCGCCGTGGCGGATGGGTCATTGCCCCGAATGACAGTGATATTCGATTGATCGGCCCGATAGGTATAGCCATGCGCCTGCGCGATAGCATTCAGCACCTTCATCCCACTCACGAAAGGATATTCGCCGGGCTGTGATACCTGGCCCAGGACGTAGATCGGCCGGTACTCGACCATGTTAACGGCGACCTGCGGAGTATTCAGCTCTTGGCTGAGTTTCTGGCCGACGGCCGCCTCTGCCTGGCGCGGCGTCATGCCGGCCAGGGCAATCGCGCCAGCCTGGGGAATGGCGATTGTGCCCGTCGCATCCAGGAGAAAGTCGCCGGAGAATTCCGGATGCTCATAGACCTGAACCCTTATTTTGTCGCCAGGCGCCAGATTGAATGCGCTGGCTGTATGCGTCAAAGGGGGCGGGGTTGCCGTACAGGCAAGGAGCAAGACGCCCAGCGTCGCCAGGAGCAGCGGAAAAAAGCACCACTTGAGACGGATCGGCTGATGATTGGGCAAGGCGCGCATGGCGTCCTCCGTTAGAAGGCTTTCGTGAAATGTAACAGGGTCGTGTTGCTGTCGAAGCCGCCATTCCCACGATTGGATGACTGAATTTCGTAAGTGTTGTCGAGGCTAATGGCGATGCCGGATGCAACCGCCCATTTGACACCCGCCTTCAGCTCGTAAAATTGCTCATTCCGTTCACTCTCAATGAAATGACGGACACCAATTGTGGCCTGCCCGATCAGCACGAAATCGCGTTTTATCTGTTGAGCGATCCGGATGCGTCCAACATCAAGCCAGTAGCCCGGCGACAGAAGGTCGAAGCTTTCATAGAAATCATGCGAATACAGCGCCCCGACCTCGGTTGTGTCTGTCGGTTGCCAGAGCAGTTGCAGGCCGCCGACGGGACCGGAAACCGTGTCGACATCATCGTCACGGTAGTCCTGGGCGCGATAACCGCCCGTGGCCAAAAGGCGGATAACGGGTGTGAGCGCATAATCGGCGCCGAGAGTGATAACGGCGCCACTTGATTGACGCTCGACGCCGAAGAGATCCGTCTTGTCATCCGGACGCCGGAAGTTCCCGACGACATCAAGGTAGAAGGACCGGTCCTCGGTCGCGTGATAGACAACACGCCCGTTGGCATCGAACTCATTCATGTTGCGATAGGTGAGGTCTATATTGCCGAACGTGCTGCCGACCGAGTCATAATCCACGCGATCAAATGAAACGCCGCCACGAAAGGTGATCTTCGCGCCGCGCGTTTCCAGCGCGCTTCCGGCATGGTAGTGCCAGTAACTGACCGGTTCTGTCTCCGGGCTGGATTGCGGATCATCGCGCCGCTCAACTTCCCGGGCGACCGACGCATCACCGATCAGCCGCAGGCTCGATAGCAAATCCTGCCATCCAGACGCCGCAACACGACCACTCCAGACATCATTGCTGGATGTGCTGAAATAGGTGGTCCGCGCCAGGAAGCCGTCAAGAATGAGGAAATGATCGGGTGCCTGGGTCGTCGCGTTGACGCCGCCGCCAGAGAGCAGAAATCCGTCATCCGTCACGCGATGCCGGCTATCATAAATATTGTCGTCATAGCCGATAGCGAGATCCAGCCTAGGTGAGACGGCGAAGGGACCGAGCTTGAAGCCATTTGGTTGATGCAAGCGGTCAAACCGGTCGGTGATACCTTCGCCCTGGATGATGTCTTCATAAGCGGGACGAATCGAGGGATCCTGAAAGGACGGCTGTTCCTGGCCCAAGGCATCACAGATGCAGAGGAGAGAGAAGAAAAGGCAGGTAACGGCCTTGGCTGGGATCTTCAGAAAAATCAGCGAGTTGAACGCGCGGCCGTTTCGCACCGTCTCGATGCATTTTGCTCCGCCCGCACCATGTCCCATTCACTTCCCCAGCATTATGCACGCATGGTCAGATGCCGATTGGCCTCGCGATGAGCAGGCTGCTGCATTCGCTAATAGGCGCTTTTCGAGAAGAGCATTTCCGGAAGGGTCTTCACCATGATCTCGATATCGAACCACAGAGACCAGTTGTCGATGTAGTAGACATCGTGCCTTACGCGCTCCATCAGAATGCCGCGATCGGCGACAGCCCCGCGAAAGCCACTGACCTGCGCCCAGCCGGTAATGCCCGGCTTGACACGGTGACGCTGCGCATATTCGCGTAGGATCTCATGGCACAGCTGCCCATCTATCTGCATACCCATCGCGTGTGGCCGGGGACCGACCAGCGACATCTGGCCGATCAACACGTTGAAGAGCTGCGGCAACTCGTCAATGCTCGTCTTGCGCAGGAACCGGCCCACCTTGGTGATACGCGGATCATCGCGCCGCGTCTGTTGCCGCGCCTGCACATCAGTGCGGTGCACGTACATCGTGCGGAACTTGAAGACGTTTATCGTGTCGTCACAGAGACCCGCCCGGGGCTGGCAGAAAAAGACCGGCCCGCGGCTTGTCAAGGCAATCGCCGCTGCGGCAATGATCATCACGGGTGCGAAGAAGAGCAGAAGGCAGGCGCTGACAATGAGATCAAAGAGCCGCTTGGTGACAAGATCCATCCGTGTCATGGGGCGGTGAAATATATTCAGCAGAAACTGGTCAATACCGTCGCTGCACAACGCATCCTGGCCAATCAGGCGAAGCCCCAGACCGTCGGGTACCAGTGAGACATCTACCGGCAAGGACTTCAGCCGAACGAGGATATCGAAGAGCCGTTCCTCCGCGCTCAACGGCAGTGCCACGAGTACCTTATTAATACGATTTCGTCGGACAAGCGACTGGAGGCTGGCGATCGGCTCGACCGGGAATCCGCAGATGTCGCCCGGGATGCGCGTTTTCCGATCATCATAGATTCCGACCACCGTGATTTGATCAGAAAAGCGCTCCTTGATCATCGTCGTCAGCTGAATCCCCAGATGACCGGCGCCAACTACAGCGACGCTGCCCTTTGCCTGGCCTTTGCGGCGACTGAGCAGATGCCATATCGCTGCCCGTGTCACAACCGTGAAGGACAAGGTAAAAGCGAGCCATAACAGCGCGAAGGAAAAGACGGCCGGCACCGCTGAGGAGAAGGCTTTTTCGATCAGAGCCGGAAAAAATGCGGCAATAAGGATGCAGAAGGCATTCCGGATGAGCGGCGATAGAATGAAAGATCGTGGACGGTGACGCGGACTTTCCCTCTTCCGCGACGTTGACAGATAGAGCATTGCCAAAGACGCGGTGAGAATCCCGTTGATGATCGTTGTCGTGCTTGGACCCTGCGTTTCAGCAATATGGAAGACGGCCGCCGTGAAGTTACCGAAACAGATCGAGGCCATATCAACGGCAATCATTTTCCCTGCCGTTACACTGCCTCTCGTGACAAGCACCATCCTGGGGGCACTTGCAGTCTCTGAGACCATCATGAAGCACTCGCCTGTATGTGCTCGATTGAGTCTGATCAGTTGAGCTCGTACTCGAGCGTGTGGTTGCCCCGCTGCATCACTCTTTGTCTCGTTCCGGCACTTGATTTGTGCCTCTCTTCCGATTGATTTCCAGCAATCGAGAATGAACATGAACGGACCTTAGTGGCGCCAGCAAAAGGCGTCTTTAACATACAGCAATGTGGGCGGGTTTTTGTGCGGGTGCGATGACTCCGATGCCATCAACTGGCGCCAGATGATCGTAAGACTGGCAGCGCGAAATTTTGTCGATGGCCGCGATGTGTGGATGTGGTGTCACCAAACACTCGGATGCGGGTCGACGCAAGATGGTGGCGGCGCGGTTGCTCAACGAGCCGCAAATGCGACGTGTCACTGCCGCCTTTTTTTTAGAGCAAGTAATCAGTCGCGGATCATCCCGCTGACACATTTACGCTGAGGAGCGGCTGATCGACGGCGGCATCGAGGACGACGGAATCTTGAAATCCGCAACCACGCTCAACCCCTCAGGTTCAAGCAATTTAAGGACGCCACCTTTCCAGTAAATGAGGTTGTCGCGGCGCAACTGCTGCAGCGTGCGATTTACGTGGACGCTGCTGAGGCCGAGCGTGTCTGCCAGCAACTCTTGTGTCAGTGGCAGGAAGAAGCTGTCATTGGTCACCAGGCCGGATGTTTTCAGGCGGCTATAGAGTTCCAGCAGCAAGTGCGCCAGGCGTTCATAGGCGGTCTGCCGGCCCAGGCGAACGATCTGATGCAAGAGATAGGATTGCTCGAGCGCCTCGAGCATCGCGCAGGCCCTGATAAGATTCTGGAATGTGGCATCGGCGCTGGATATGGCCTGGCGCAGTAAATCGAGATCACAGGTCTCGACCCGTGTTAGCGCAATCGTCGTGGTCACGGCAGACGGCTGGGAGGGCGTTTTGAACCCCACGACGTCTCCCGGAACAAGAATACTGATGACCTGGCGCCGGCCATCACGAAACACGTGCTGGCAGCAGGCCCAGCCCTGGGTGATGAGAAAGGGCCGTCGCCGGGGATTGTCCTCCCGGTGCAACTCGCTACCCGCGTCGTGCTCGTCAAGAGACATGGACCATTTGGATAGGGCCTGTTCTTCCCGCATTGACAGATCCACCAGGCCTTTAAAGCGTCGCAACAGCAATTGATGCACAGATTCTGCGCGTCGCTCTGATCGCGATTTGAAGGGAATTTCATTCATGCCGCCAAGCCCCCAGGGTTCTGCCTCATGCCTCTTCGCTGTTTGCATAACCGCCGCCCAAAGCGGTTCATATGCTGCATTTGACTGGCAACAAGGCGAAGTTGTGTGGTCCGCGATACCTGATTTCGCGAATCATCAACCATGGTTGCCAAACAAATTTTGCGTCTATTGCCGTGTGACGCTTCGATTCAATCACGACCGGGATACCCAACCCTTCATCGTGATTGTTCGTTGATTGCGCCGATCTCTGAACAATCCAGCGTGCCGGTCTTGATTGCCGACGATCACGTTTAGTTGATCACACAGAGATCAGCAGGTGTTTCTACACGGCCATCTCGCAAACTTACCATAACTGACGATTGTCTTCGCCGCGCAGACTCGGAATCTACGCATGCAAGCCGCCAGAAGATCTTCTCTGATTGCGTGATTGCCGGGCTACCACTGATGCGCGCGTGATGGCGAAAATAGCTGATCAAATTTCGTCTGAGGGTGAACTGTCTGCGCGCGCGGTACGTAAGCTTAGCCCGCCTATCGGCAAAAATTTTCGCGTCTGTCCCGACAGAGAATTTGCCGACCGCGCGCAACGAGTGTGGAGATATGCCGCCGAAGAATCATTACTTTGAGAAGAAACGGTCACACACATTGATCGCTCGAATTCCGGCACATTCAGCGA
Organism: Geoglossum cookeanum; assembly: GCA_021527025.2. Classification (NCBI taxonomy): domain Eukaryota; kingdom Fungi; phylum Ascomycota; class Geoglossomycetes; order Geoglossales; family Geoglossaceae; genus Geoglossum; species Geoglossum cookeanum. Next base: position 2,622 of record JAJDFF020000461.1, on the reverse strand, counting down.
AGGGTCGACACCTTTCACGAAAAGCACCTCAAGCGCGTGTCGGTGCGAGAGCGAGAGAGCAAACGTCGCGTTAGTCAGAGTGTTATCTGATCATAAGGTGTGGCGAGTGTCCGCCGTTTGAGAAAGCTAATATTGGAATGAAGCGTCCAGAGACAGAACGAGCTGAAGCAGGGGAGATCTGTCCGTTATCTGCGCGGGCAGCGAGTCAGTCCATGAGCGCTACGGCCGCGCGCATCGGATCAAGGATCTCGCGCGCGAATTGATCGGACAGCCCGGGGGGCAGTGTTGGTTGAACTGTCTCCACCTCCCAGTTGCAGCCACCATCGGTACAGTCAATACGGCGAACTTTTACCCCCTGGACGTCGAGCACGCCGATTGATCGCAGCTTGAAGAGCAAATATTGCTCCAAATGTTCGTGATACATCGTTGCCCGCGCCATAGTCGCATCCCCCTCACAACTTAGGGCAGAGGGTCCGACGGGGTGTCCGAAATGGTCAATCTTCGGAATCTACGGAGGCAGCAGGACATCTCCGCCCTGCAGGTCGACTTAAAGTCGTGACGCAGCGAACGCAAAAGGGAAACCGAGATGCCTGTACGTGCAGTGAGCTGTGGGTGGGATCGTCATCCGCTTTTTCTGCACAGCTGAATCATCACCCTGCTGCGCCGGCATAAACTCGCTCTGGTTTGGCCAGGCCCACCCGAACAGCCGGACGGAATGAGGTCGCTGTTAGGCGGCTCGACAAGTGCTTCCGGAACGGCAGGAAATAAACCATAAACGCCCCGCCAATCCACGAGACGTCGGCAATTAAATTATTGATTTTAACGGAGATTTTGGCGCACCCGATACGATTCGAACGTACGACCTTTGCCTTCGGAGGGCAACGCTCTATCCAGCTGAGCTACGGGTGCATGCGCGACATGGCGTGGGCGCAACATACAGGAGGCCCCGCGCCGCATCAAGCATTGCGGCACCCGGCTGGAAAAAGCACTCAACAATCAGCGACTTCCAAAATAATGACGCCATTACAGGAAGTTAGCCGGGTCCTTCGGGGCCAGCCGAGGATCGCGGCCGGCCCCGATCAGACAAAGCGCGCGTCAAGTACCGGCGATATAAGCGCGGAGATCGGCGCTTTCGCGCTCGGCATCCTCGACCTTCGCCTTCACCACGTCACCGATCGAGATCATGCCGACCGTGCGGCCGCCTTCCTTGACCGGCAAGTGACGGAAGCGTTTGGCCGTCATCATGCTCATCACCTGATCGATGGTGTCATCAGGACTGCAGCAGATCACGTTGGCGGTCATCGTCTCGCTGACCTTGCTGTCCAGGGCAGCCGCACCGCCGGCGGCGATGGTGCGGACGAGATCGCGCTCGGAAATAATGCCGGCGAGATCGCCGCCAGGTGCGATCACGATGATGGCGCCGATCCGCTCGCGCGCCAGGATCTGGCTGGCTTTGGCCAGGGTTTCATGAGCCGGGATGGTAATGAGCCGCTGCGGTTTGCCGCGGAGCAGATGTGCAACCGTCATCAATTCCTCCGTCTGATCATCACAGAAAATGGAACTCTGTGTGTTGCGTGGAACACCGGGTTGATGACGTCAAGTTTATGTCAGCCGAACGGGCGAGACAACCACTGAGGCTTAACGATCCACTTAATTGATGCAGCGCAACATGAACCGCGATCGGGCAGCCATGCTGTCCTGGCTTTCGCCGCAGACCCTTGCCTGCTATAGCTCCGATATGGCTTTGAAACCCAACCGACCGGATGGCGAGACGCTGGCGCTGCAGGCTTTGGCCTTTCTCGCGGAAGATGACGATCGGCTGACCCGCTTCCTGGGCCTGACCGGGATCGAACTCACCGCCTTACGCGCCATCGCGACGGACAAAGCCGGGCTCGGCGCTGTCCTCGATTATCTGCTGAATTGGGAACCGCTGCTGCTGGAATTCGCCACCAGCCAGGAATTGGCGCCCGAGACCATCTTGCAGGCCCGCCAGGATTTGCCCGGCGCACCCCGCTGGTAGGCGGATAGCGCCTTCAGCGCGACGTGTCCTGTCGGGTAAGCTGCAGGAAGATGTCTTCGAGATCGGTTTCCACCGTTGAGAGATCGATGATCGGCAGGCTGGCCTGTTGCAGCAGGGCCAGCACCTCATCGACCTTGGTCTGCGATGGCGCATAGCGGATGCGCAGGCGCCGCGGCGACAGCATCTCGCCATGGAAGCGGTCCCGCAGGATCTGGAGATCCGGCCGCGCGAGATCGACATCGACACCAAGGGTGAAGATCAGTTCCTTGTTGTCGAGCCGGCCCAGCAATTCGCTCTTCGTCTCGCAGGCAATGACCTTGCCATGGTTGATGATGGCGATGCGGTCGCACAGCTCTTGCGCTTCCTCAAGATAATGCGTGGTGAGAAGGACGGTGACACCCTGCTCGTTGAGCTGGCGCACATAGGCCCAGAGCTGCTGGCGCAATTCGACATCGACGCCGGCCGTGGGCTCGTCGAGCACCAGGACAGGCGGGTTATGCACCATCGCCTTCGCCACCATGAGGCGGCGGCGCATGCCGCCCGACAAGGTTCGGGCATAATCCTTAACACAATAATAATTATATACATTATTTATAATAAGC
>JAJDFF020000460.1:0-21683 GCA_021527025.2 Geoglossum cookeanum | reverse complement strand
CAGTTGTCATACCATTTTCTAATTCGATTACGATACTTCGTTTGCATTAATCTATGTGAAATGAAATTTGCCTCAGACAACTTTGAGATAACGAAATCGTACTCCAAGGAACTTGACAATAAACTTAAAATATCCCATCTAAAAACAATACACATCTGATTATCAATGAGTTGCGACGTTTGAGTTACAAATAAATAACACAAACATTATTTCATTGTTAATCAACATGTTAATAATTTTTTTTCAACTCATTTTCTTCCGAATAATTAAGCCTGATGTTGGTCAGGCTTAGTATAATTCTTCCATTATTTATTATATAGTACAAAAACCCTAGACATTAAACGGTGTCTAACTTTTTGAAGAATGGGTGGTAATATATTTTTTTACTTTAACATTTCTTTATTGCAAATCAATGTCGTGTCAGATTCTACAGCTTCTAAGTTATACAACAATATTTTCAGCAATTTAGAATTCTCTAAAAATGTACATGGTGGAATAGAGGAATCGTAAGGTGCAATGTAACTAAATTGAATAATATTTTTATTTAAAAAACCATTCTTGAGCCTGCTCTTAATATATTTTATATAAAGCGTTTTATGCTGTTTAAACCGTTTCGTTCTGGAAAAATATTCTTTTCTTAGAGTGGATTGCGTACTATCAACAAAGAAAAGGTTTTTTTCATATTTGACTTTCGCTTCTACTAGTTTACTAATAACGCTTTCTAGTGTATCTTTGACTTTATGTACTGGAGGACGGGCCACAAGACATGGTGAACTTAAATACGTAATTATAAACAATCCGATCAGGATGATGAGGTTAAAAGGTGCTCTTTTTTTCATTTTATATTATTAAATAAAACAACTTTTTATTGGGGTAAAAACATTAATACCGGCTTAAGTATTGCACTTACACTCCTGTAATATACTCTTGTCTGATACGTAGTACCATCGTTGGTGCGCCAGCAGAATATCCAGCAGGCACATCTCTGGGGTGATGTTTATAAACCCCAAAACTCGTATTAAAGAAGTAAAAGCCCAACACTGTGGTTGGGGTCGGTATTGTGTTTACTTGTCCTGTGAACCACAAGCGGGACGCTTGCGGTAGCGGGGGATAACTAGATCATAGAACCTGGCGCCGTAATCGTATTGGTTTTGAAGGTCTACCTTCAATGCCTTGCGATTATAAATAACTTAGTAAATCACAATGTATCCCTTTCTATATATAGGCCTTTGACATTATTAGCGAAAAATAAATCATATATATAATCTTCTAAACAAATCTCGGTTGAGCCTTCAAAAAGATAACATCGCACATTGGGGTTATGACTGTCAATCATCTGTCCCCTAACATTAATATTGGGGATCGCTGTTCGTAATGAAAATTCATATTTCTTTCCGATCTCAATTTTTTGATATTTTTTTGTTGGAGTGAAAGACTTTTTTGAAATTACCTTGTACAAGGTATCTTCAACCTGTTTTTTCGCGTAAATTAAATAGTACACGCCAACAGAGTCTATTTTATAAACTTGATACTTGATAAGACTTGACTTTTTCGAATTTCCATTAAGTTGTTTTTTATATCCAGAGCAAGCTGAAAGTATTAAAAATATGATAAGTAACTTTTTCATTTTAATATTATTAAGGTATTGTGAATACAACAACAGGTGGCTTTCCTGAGGGCTGAACTGTATATTCCGCTCTTGTAGGTGTGCCATTGTACGTCCAATTGGTTGAAGGTTGACGCCATTGATCATAAAAGGTCAAGGTAATATTTCCGACTTGAGGAACAGCCGAATCATGAGCTTTCCGATACGCACTGTTTGGATTATTTTCATCTCCTCTAGCGGGAAGAGGGGTGGAGATTCCTGCCGTCTGGGCATTTAATGCTCCACGATAAGCTTCAGTAATTTCATGCAATGTATTCTTTCCAGCTTTGTCTGCACCAAAAGGGGCATCCGTTTTTGACAGCAGGTTCGGATTAAATACCTGATTAGCTACTACAGTTGCCTTACCTCCCAGAACCGTAGCGGGCGTTACCGTGTTTCCATGAAATTCACCAAATATTACTCCTCCATTAGCATTTCTTGTTTGATTAGTTGCATTCGCCTCCACTGTTATGGAATGATCGTCTATCGCAGCCATTAACTGCTTAGCATCTTTACCAAGCAAAGCGTCTGGGGCAGATTTGACATAAGAAATATTCCCCGTTGCGTTATCTCTTGATAATGTCAGTTGGCCTTGTACTGATTTTTGCAACTCCTCTGTCGCCGCACCCGCTGCTCCACCATTTATATGCACATCAAACATACCATCCGGATCAACCCTATTAATAGGGCTATTCTTTCCATAAACATAACTACTAAACCGTCTTCCCTTCTCTGCCAGCGGATCAACACTCGTCCATCTGCCAACCACAGGATCATAGAACCTGGCACCATAATCATATAAGCCAAGGTTCTCCTGCAACTCCTTCTTGTTATAAAGATAATTATTCTGCGGGCTTATTCTTGCCGTTCCCGTAGGGATAATGTCCATACCGAAGGGATAATAATCATCCGCCTGTACTAACCTCGCCACACCTGTTGCCGTATCAAAGTTTACCCGACTATTTCCCAGATGGTCAGTTAAGCTATATTCATAATTATAGGCTATTGCTCCATTCGGTAATGCCCGCCCCTCTTCTGTTTGTATAAAGCTAATTGTCGGTGTTGTCGCGGTTGTACCATCGTACTGTATACCGCCGGTATAATCAGTAGTTAAGGTACCGATCACCCTCCTTAGCTTCTGCCCGGACGCATCATAGGTATAGGTGGTGTTTTTGCCTGTGATCGTCTGCGGCAGGTTCAGCGAGTTATAGCTGATGTTGGAAATGCCTTTACTGTTGTCACTAAGCAGATTACCATTCCCGTCATAGGTATAGCTGGCTGTACCACTCTTTTGACCTGCATTATTTGTCGTAGCGTCCGTCACACTCTGTAGTTTATTAGTTCCGGCTGTATAATTATAGGTCAGTTGATCGATCAGCGTACTGGCCGCATACCTGTTCATGGTTTTTATATTACCCATCAGGTCATAAGTAATCCCATTCTCATTATTGCCTTCTGTAGAGTTACCAAAGGACAATCTATTTAACTGGTCATATTGATAAATATAAGTTTTACCTGTACCTCCGGCTGTCTGCCATAATTGATTAGAGATATTACCATTATATTGTGGTGTAATTCCGGTATTATAATACAACTGCATGGAAAACAAATTGGCAGCTACGCTGGAAAGCAGCCAGCCCCTTTCGTTATATCCATAGGTAACATCCTGTTTGAAATGTGTGCTGTCTGCATAAGTCCCATGCAGATGTTTTGACCATACTTGTCCAATCTCGTTATAGTTGCTCTGATTTATAAGTGTCCACGTTGCTGGATCAGGTGTATTTGCACCGTTGGTCAGTTGCTCCCAGGTTTTCAGTTTCCTACCCATCTGATCGTAGACATACCTGTTGTCGATCGTTAGTTTTAACCCGGGCGTTCCGGTGTTGGTATAGTGTTTCCTGGTGGTTTTGCTGATCTGATTACTGAAGTTATATATATTAGACACCGCATCATAATTATTTACGTTGGCTGCTCCGCCCAGGTAATGTTGCCGGAAGGTCTGTACTTCCCTACCCTTTGAGTCATAATAATGTACTGTCCAGAGCATTGGTCCATAGGTGCCGTCAGGATTGAGCACTGTAGTTTTACTTGCGGTTAATAACCCTGTTGGATTTGTAAGGACACCAGTAGCTGAATACGGATAAGGATTATTGGGAAATGTATAATCATCATAATAATTCACCTGCAAGAGCTGCCCGGATGGATTATCCGTATTATAACCTGTTGCAGTTGTATTATCCGGCGTTGCCCACCCCGGGTTATGAGTCATGGAAAACGCGGTCAGGAATTGTTCGGTTGTATGGGCAGGATTGGAGATATTGGCATCTGCCCCCACACCTGCAAGGTAGATCCCGGTGATCGCCACACGCCCCATTGCGTCATACCGGGTAAACGTCCATTCCTGGTTGGATTTGTTACGCTGGTTCGCATCCTGACTAAATGCAACCTGATCGAGGCTGTCGTACACGATAAACTCCCAGCCCTTACCGGGTATCTTCTTTTCTATCAAACGCCCCCGCCCATCGTAACGGTACTGGTAGCAAAGATTATCCAACATGGCCTGATCTGGTTTTACATTATCCGCGTTACTGCCCGGCGTTAGTACAAACGCCAGGCTACCCAGATCATCATACACATAATAGGTACTCAGGATCTGTAGTGTAGTGTTTATCCAGTTAAACGTACGTTTCAACACTACATGCCCCTCTTTATCTTTATATTCTTCTGTTGTTCCGCCCCTGCCGCTTTTCCAGTTCTCGTCTTTACTGATAGTCAGGTACAAATAACCCGCCTGGTAATAGTTACCTGACGCATCTCCCATCACCAAGGTTCTGGATTGGTCTGTATTGATAGTTGCAGTATATAAAGTAACCCTGGTACTATTAGCTGTGTCCGTCAATGCCAATGCGTTATTGACCTGATAAACGTTCTTGATGGTATGTCCGGTAGTATTATCTGGTGCCGGTTGCCACACAGTACCTGGGGCACCCTGTTCCAATACCCGGTTTAATGGCGAAGATTCAAATTTGGTGACCGAATAAGAATTGCTTATTTGACTTACCCCTGCCGGAGGAGCTGTATAAAAATTGTTCTGAGCCGTAATTGCCGTGGTCTGATAACTGCCTCCATTTGTGACTGCCGAATAAGGCAGATACTTTTGCGCCTCCCGGCCGAATTGATCATACACAAATGGCTGCACCACATCTTTTTCATTTGGACTGCCCTTTATCGAAACACTTTGCAGTGGGCGACCAAGTCCATCAAAATAGTCAACTTTCCCTGCCACCTGGTATATACTACCTATTTTTAGTTGCTCTTCATTGGTTACCCCAGCTATTTGGGGCGTATAGGTCGCTATATAGTTTTGGGTCTGGGTTGGAACAGGAGCTAATAATGTGCGGCCGTCACTAGGCAACTGCAAGGAAACACTAATATTGGTTGTGAGTGACCCCGTGCTGTTTTGATAGCCTTCTGCAACGATATAATAGGTACCTGGTGACAAAATTATGCTGATAAACGAGGTATTGCCCGGGCAAGATGGGCCGGCACCATTACTGTCATTATTGAAGGCGACCAGGGACAGGTTAGCATCCAGTATACTTAAATAGGTATCAAAATTGCTGTAGCAGGTATTGACCTCTACCTTCAAGGCTTGGTTGAGGGTAAATTTATACCACATATCATTACTGGGCTGTCCGTTATAATGACTTTTAAGACAGGTAGCGGTATTGCCGACATTGCCGGAGTTGCTTCTCCCGGCGATAAGTACGCCCCAATCTACCGCCACATCCGGACCCTGTCCTACGGAAATGCCCGTGGGTGGGAACGCATCGATAGAGAGACGGATATTACCATAGCTGCTGCCATGGCCTTCGGCTACAACGTAATAGGTCCCGGCAGCCAGCGATACATCCATAGAGGATTGTGCACCGCTCACCAGGGGGCCATTATCGTCATTGGCAGCCACGAGCGTGCCGCTGCTGTTCAGCAGACTTAGGTATGTATCAAAATCTGACCCAGCCAGAGATATTCTCACCTTGCTGCTGGCAGAAAGGACAAACTGATAATAAATATCATCACTGGCCTGTCCATAATCGTTTCCGTACCCGTTTGCCGGATTATTATTAGCCGTTGCGATATAGGGAGGTCCCGTGCAGGTGCTGAGTGTACCAACCACTATGGGGTTGCTCATTGTTGAGCCAACAGGCGCCGCTTTGGCTATCTGTAAAGCAGCAAAAAAACTGATCAGTAAAATAAGCCTTTTCATAAGCCTGCAGGTTTCGTGGTTTTAATATTGTCGAGGGCTGTTTCCTGAAGTTCTGTGATTGGTATGATTCTTCCTGGTATTAAAAAAAACATGCCAGCCCGTACATATATGATCGATAAGGTTTTCATAGGTTATGGTTTGTAATGATATTCGTAACTTTTAATAATACTGCCACTTTCATCCTTGATGCTTTTCAGCCGATTATAGGTATCATAACTATAATAGTTCACTGTTCCTTTGGGATCCATCACAGCCGTTAGGCCAACCAGCGGGGCATACATATAGGTGGTCATTTGCGCGCCTTTGGGATAGAACCTCAGCTCATCCACAATTTCGCTGCTGCCAATATTGATGGTATAGGTACCGGCACTGACATCAATATTATCCAGAACCACCTGGCTCCAGGCATTGGAGACATAATGCCAGTACGTGAGCCTGTATTTTCCGTTGGTTAAACCGGTAAGGCTTTTGGAGTAACCACCGGTTTTAACTTTGTTACCCATTTTACCCGGTATGCTCTGGAGACCACCGCCCGTTTCCTCGAATCCCTCATACCAGATATCGGTTACCGCCGCACCGATCACTTCGGCAATGGGGTATTGTTTATTATAACCCCATATATAGCTATGGGGCAGATTGTTTTCTATATGCTGTTGTAACAAGTTGGCTTGGCTGTCATAGCTGTCGAAATTTATTTTTTTCGCATACCGGCCGTCTTTTGTAAGTACCCCAGAAGTATTGATCGACAATGGAACGAAGTTAGTGATCGGACTCGTGACGTTGAGCGTAAGAATACTATCCATTACCGGTTGGGTTGGATTAAAAGTAAACCGCTGGCTGCTAATGAGTCGTTTAGGTGTACCGGAAAGCGGGCTCCTATATTGACTTATCTCCACCGGGGCAATCATAAAACGATTCTTGAAATTGGCTATTCCTTGTTGTATAGCAGTGGCGGTGCCAGGCGATGTGTAATCCTGTACGTAGCTGGTTTGGGTAATCAATTTCTCATCTGATTTACTCGTAAAAGTTTCTGTACGGGTGGGCTGCAGATGTACCGGATTACCATAAAACAGATCGGTTTCCGTCGTCAAAGCCGGGATGCCGTTCACATAGGTAGTGCTCAGCTGTTTCGATGGCAATTGTGCGGCAGATTCTATCGGCCAGTCGGTCACTTCGTAGGGGATACCCATATTTACCGGGGGGGTAAGCCCGCTCAGTCCGGCGATATAAAGGTCCCGGGTCCTGTCAGAATAACTATTATCCCCGTTGATTTGCCAACGGCGTTTGAATCGCATTTGCTGAATCTTGCTGTAAGCGATCGTTGCATACTCGTTATGATCCCACTGCACTGGCTGGTAATCGTTCTGCGCGTTGCGGTATTGATAACTTGTCTTGTTGTAGAGCTTGGGGGCTGTCCAGTTTTTTGTTGTAAATGATTGCAGTCCAATTGTCCCCGAAGTGCCCATAACTGATTGCGGGATCGAATACTCATAAACGGTTTTACCATTATTTATCCCACTCCCGGACTGAGTGTATTCGGTGACTGTAGAATAATATACTGGTAGCTGATAAGCCTCGGCCAAAGTTTGAACAGGAGACTTTTTATAGGTAGACATGATATAAAACCCACCAAATGCCGGTGGATTAATAGTTGCTCCATTAGCCGTGCTTTCATAAACAACCTGGGTAAAAACCGATTTGAAGTCAGCGGGTTTGGGTGCATACAATAGAGTGCCCGCACCATTTTCCAAACCATTTACCAAGGTGCCATATTTATATACTTTAGTTATTTTGTTGCCAGTGCCATCATCGCTGGCTATTTTGGCTATCCTGATACCGGGCCCCTCAATCAGGGGATTAGTAGGTATTCCATAGTTATACATATTGCTTTCATAGGAAAACTCTGTATTGCCGCCTGTCGGGTAAATGATGCTCTTGAGCATACCGCTTACCTTATTCAAAAAATTGGGGAGCTTGCAGGTAGTACAACCGCGTTGGTAAACCGCTATATCTTCATAATTATTTGGATCGGGGTTGGGATTTACCGGAATCTTGTTACCCGCCACATTGCTGTAACCCCACCAGTCCTTATTATTATAAAAAGCTTGGTAATCATTGGAACTGGTAAGCGGGTTATCATAATAATTAAAGGTGTATTTGCCCCCATCCATTGTAAGGCTTGCCAGGGAGGTGCTATTGTTGTTAGGCAAGTAACCTAAAGTGCCCGGTGTTTGCATGTAAGTAAAATCAGCCCGTTTGATCTGATTCCCAGTGGCATCCATTACTTCAATGTCCGTTAACCTCAGGTTGGTCAGGTCATAGTTAAAGTTAACTTTCCCGTTGCCGAAATTAATGGAGGTAATGTATTTGATCGTATACGACCGCCTGCTGTTTATAATATTATTTTCACGTATTTCTGTCAGGTTCGCACTATAGTTATCCATGATAGCACCGTGTATAAGCGCGAAGTTGGCCGTATTGGGATTGCTGTAGGTTAACTGATAACTTTCATCGTATGCTGCCTGCACATTATCGTTACCCACGGCGTCTGTATAGCGGGTGCCATAGGTAAAAGTGACTATTTCGCCTGAGGGCAGTGTGATTTTGGAAAGATACCAGCCTGTTGTTGCCAAATAATCACTGTTCTGGTGCGTTATCGTGGTGGTTTCCTTTTCATTACCGCTTACGCCAAATTCGTATTTTACGCCCTTCTCGTCTATGATAATGGCATAACCATTAAAATGGTAGGGAACCGCTGTCAGTGGGACAACATAGCCGAGATCATTAACGATGAACTTACCCGACATACCATTTACATCATAAGAATACAGATCGTGTTCCGCATCCCGGTAATAATTAAAACTAGGTGTCGAATTGGCCTGCACCATGATATCTGCTGGTAAAAGGGTATTATACTCTTTCAGCAGATCCAACTGCCCGTTTGTACGGCTGATATTGGCCACAGAATCTTCTAAACCGGGATGATACGCCAACTCATCCGGCCGGTCACGGATCTCCCTTGAGATAAACCCCGTAGCATTGAGTACCCAGCCTACTCCCATTGTGGAGAGCTCATAATTCGTTCTTCTCCCCGAGGCATGAAAACTGATATCAATCGGAAAATCAAAATCCTTAAGCTTTATATTATAAAGCGGAATGTTGACATTGGCCATCCCGGTGGCATAACTGACCGGGTAATCCCCGTATCTGAGAAACGGGGCCATAATTGGTGATGGCGGAACAATTTTTTTTAATTCAGTTACTTGCCCAAATAAAGCAGTCGAAATACAGACGCCCAAAAGCGCTGCAAAGCATGATAAACGTATCATTATAGGAAAATTAAGCTTAAATTGGTAATTAAAATGCCGCTTGGCAAAACGATTGTGTCACCATATCGAAGCAGACAGGGTCCACAGGGGATTGAGCGATTTTGGGATAAAGACATGTGATAATTGGTTTAAAGTTTACTGTAAATTATTGCAGGTTTACTGATTTAAAGATCATTTTTTGTATTAAAAAAATAATAATAAAACATTAATAATAAGAAATAACGATGTTTTTTCTTAGGAAAAAGCCTAAGGGATAGGATCAAGTTCTAAAAACACAGTCTCTCTACAAAAGAACAACAGCAGGTTAAATATCTAATTATCAAAAATTTAAACACTTACGTTCTTCAGGAATAATTCTTTGATCAAAGGGTGTAACTGATGCGAAAATGTGCTTTTGCTGTTGCTTTCATCATTCTGAATCTCCAGTTTACTATGTATCACGTTGGTTTTTGGCTGAGATTAGTATTTTTCAGTTACATCGTTCAAAGCTTTGACAACCTACTTCATCTAAAAAGAGAAACGATCATTTTTTTGAAAATATTTTTTCAAGCTCGCCTAGTCTTGCAGCTATCTATAAATACACCTCTTTTAATTAAATTCAATATCTGCCGGCTTTTATTTTACTGGTAACCAAGTAGTTGATGGCTTGCTACTCGATTTCCGTTTTGCTGTCGCGGCGTTGGCTGGTCATCCAGTCGTTGATCTCGGAGCGTTTGGGCTCGAACCAGGAACCAAAAGAATCCCATTCCCTAAATAAATTTTCAACTCGTTAAATGAAAAGGCCGGATTATACCGGCCTTTTATTGATACCATTAAAACGATTTAACCATGTTTAGTTTACCAATGCAGAATTTTAATTATCTTATTATTAGAAAGTTATGATTTTTTAGTAACAAGTCAGCAACAAAAAGCCAACCCGTTTTTAGGTTATTGCTATGCCTAAAGATGTGGAAAACTCGTTATCGAACGATTAAGCTAAGTTACATTTTGTCTGAGGAAAAGTCACCCGATCAAAAAAATGTAAAACTGCTTCTCTGCATTCGTTCCAATCGATATCAGTATTCAAACGCATTATATTTAGTCATATACAGAACCCAAGAAAATCAGCAAAATACAATCTTAATCATATTAATAAACTAGCTAAGGTTTTTAATTTTTAATGAATCATTTCTATAGTTATCCGATATCTCAAATTCCAGACATAGTATATAATGAATTTAAAGCTATATGATCTAAGATTCCTGGTCAATTAATTTTAAAAACTTGGACGGTACATGATCGGTAAGCCAAACACCGTTTTCAGACAAGAAAAATGAATAGCCTTCATTATACATTTCCATAGCGAGAACCTTGAAGATAACTGGTTTACCATGTCGCTGCCCAACATTTGTCGCTGTTTGCGTATCTGCACTTAAATGCACAAATTGCCTGCCGCGTTTATCTAACCCGTTTTCTGATATCACCTTAATAAATTGAACGGCGGTACCATGATATAAAAACGTAGGCGGAATGTGTGCTGTATATCCTAAATCCACTTTAATGGAATGCCCCTGGCTGGCTCTTATTTTTCGGAAATCACTACTAAAGGCAAAGCGCTTTTTATTATTTGTTTCAACGATATAGTGAAGTGTATTAAGATCAATTGGGATATCATATTTTCCAGCCTGATGCAATAATGTATCTACATCTACCCAGCCAGATGCATCTAATTGAATCCCTATTTGTTCTGGTTGGTGGCGTAGAACCAGGCTTAGCAATTTTCCAAGCCTGGTTATCTGTTTCTTATCGTATTGGTGATCATCTATCATTATGCTGATGTAAAATATAAACACCTTGCATTATAAAAATTGAGTACTTATTAACTTCATCTTGGAATTTAAGGTATATGCCTCCGCCATTTTAATTTATACCCCAAGATTCCCCTTATAAATTAACTCTGTAAATTTCATTTAACGAAGTTACTCCCCGATGATAAATTGATCCCACATATTTATATACCTCAAAGTCCCTGGCAACGCATTCAAATAATTGCTCTTTGAAAGCTATGATATAGTGATGTGATTTATTGTATGCATTAGGGTTATAAAAATGATGATATCTGCCATAGGTACTTAGTTTGGCGATTAGATCTGAATCTAACAGTTCATAAAATGAACCAGAGCTTAATCCTAATCCGTAATATGGATGACCACTTAGCGCTTCGTCATTTGGCGGGCTAAATGAAACAAATCCATGATCTCGGAATACCAGTTCTATTATCTGGTCGCCATTCACCTTGTTATGTGGTTCCAAATGCTCCAGGTTTTCTTCTGCGCCATAAAAAATAAGCCGAAGATTCCCTTCGTCGGATATCATTAAGGGGCAGGACGCCCCATAGTCCATTACAAATAAATTTTTAATTTCAACTAACTTCATCTTTCAATAACTTAATACAAATATCGTTTAAAATGAGTATTCCAATTTATTTGTTTTAGTTTCTTATTAATGTCCCTTAATGAGGCCAAATGAATATGTTGAGTGTCCCTCTTTCTGACACCGTATTGATACCCGCACTGGTTAAATTACTGATCTGCAAATGTGAGGTTATAGATTTTTCAGCGGCAGCTTCACCAGTGGCATTGATGACGGTCCATCTGGAGATAGGTATATTTGCCTTCAATAATGAAACGGAGGAACGGGTATTAACGATGAGCGTATTTCCATCTCTTATAACTACTTTAACTGGCACTTGCTCAGGCAATATTGTTCCGTTTCTTAGTCCGTCCGCTATATGATCAATAGGCTTTCCTCTAAACAGTTCGGGGGTCTCCTCCCATTTACTAAATGTGCTGCTCAGGCTCTTTTGTGACCACCTGGCATTTGCCATATCGATTCCCTTAGCGGCCTGATTTTCCCCTATTTCAAATGGCTGGACTTGTCCTCCAGAAAAAGTTGCGTCCGGAATTTTCATAGAGGGAGCGTCGGCTTGAAGTGGTATATCTCCTCTTCCAGCGTTTTCAGAGAGTGCCGGAAAGGGATTACCTTGAATCATTTGCGTTATTCCCTGTGCTAGCCCTGCGGTAATCCCACCTAAAATAGCCGTGTTGGCAAACTCACCAAAAGTGTATGAGTCGCCAAAGAAAGCCTGATTACCCGCTCCTTGTATCACACTGCCTGATGCGGCACTAAATGCGCCTATAGCTGCAGCGTTTTCTATTGCCGCTAACCCCGCCAGGCCTCCTGCTGTGGCGCCAAAAGCGGCTCCGCCGGTGAGACCAGTAACAGCCCCGGCGAGTGCTCCTACACCAAAGGCCTCTAAACCTTCGGTAAATGTTATCCCTTTATGCCAATGTGATATCAAATTTGCGGTTCCGCCAATAACTGCCCCAATGGCTGCCGCTATACATAATGGACAGTTGCCATCAGGGTCAGTATTGAGCACAGGATTATTCCAGGCATATTGGTAAGGCGATTTATTAATTTGTTCAGGTTCATCGGCCATGGCGTCAATCACGCTCCACCGACCTATTGCCGGGTCATACATCCGCGCGCCGTAATCGTATTCATTGATGCCGATCTGTAGCTCTTTACCGTTATACAGATAATTATTTTTATCACCTCCAACGAAACTGATCAGTAAATTGGGATCATTAGACCCATATTCCAAGCCAAAAGGATAATAATTATTTATCTGTATCACATCTGCCGTAGTTTCAGAAGGTGAAATCGGTTGGATGATAACACGTGTGTTGCCTAATTTATCCTTAAGGGCATATTGATAAACATAATTCGTCCCCCCTGAGTTTTTCCTCGATATCCCTTCATCGGTTGTAACAAACGCTATCTGGCCTTGTTCATATTGAATGCCACTGACATAATTGGTTATATAGGTATTGCCCTGTGTGGTGTAAACTTTTTTCAACTTATTACCATAGCCATCATAATCATAAATAAGTGTACTCCCGTTGCTCCAGGTTACCGCCAATGGTAAATTAAAATTATTATAAGTTATTGACGAAATACCTTTATTTAAATCTTTGGTGAGATTTCCATTTAAATCATAAATATATTCATTTGCCTGTCGTACATTTGCTCCACTAACGCTTTCACCAAATCCATAAGTGTTGTTTCCTGAAATATCATCAACCTCAGTAACCTGATTACCCGTGTAAGTATATTGTAAACTGTCTATGCCCGCCTTCCCTGAATTCAGTTTGGCCCATCTACCCAGCGTCTGGATATTTCCCATTTTATCGTAACTGAGATATTCGGAAAAATTGGCGTCTTTTACCGATCCCGTCGAGGAAACCGACTCTGTAAGACGGTTTAATTTGTCGTAACGAAAATCATATTTTAACAAAGGTGAAGAAATGGAGCTCCCCGCAGGCGCTGCTATCGCCCATTGCATAGAGCCGATATTACCATTGTACTGAGCTAAAAGTGCTTGTTCGTATTTATAGCTAACGCCATATTTATCAACGTCACTTGTACTGGAATTATCCGGATTGGTATTGTTATTGGCTGTCAGTGACGGATCATTTATAGATGTGAGCCAACCGCGTATATTATACCGGTAATCGATACTTTGGATAAACTTGGAACTACCGCTTTTCTGATGAAGTTTTTTATTAATTACCTGTCCCAGATCATTATATGTTAACTGGCTAAGTAACACTTCAGGATCAGCCCCAATTTGCTCATAATGTTGTATTATACGTCCATGATGATCATAATTATAACGGTTGCTAACCGTTAAGGAAGTAACTGAAGAGGAATGCTGACGAACATTTTTTGTTACCTGACCTATAAAACTATATTCATTGTTATAAATATCCTTACCACCCAATTGATTGGTGCTTTGTACTTGAATAATGCGATTATTGGAGTCGTAATAATTAAAAGTCCACAATGGGGTAGTTAAATTAGATAATGGCCAGGTTTCTGTTATCGTTAATAAACCTGCCGTCTGATTGCTATACCCGTTCGCGTTACCTGCATATGTTTGATAACTATAACCTGCTGGCAGGTTAGGAATATTATAATCATCAAAATAACTAACCGCATATGCCGTAAAATTTTGTGGCCATGACAAATTTGAATATCCGTTTCCTGTACTGATCCTACTCTCATTCAATACTGTTTGTTGATTTAATATAGCTTGCAACGCATCTCGCGTTATAGCCACGTTATTATTATTCCATATACCTGTAATAATGATTCGTCCTAATCCATCCAGCTTTTTAATAAACCATTCATTTCTTAATCTTTGATTTCCATCCTGGATAGCGACAACCTTATTAAGATTATTGTAAACTATATATTCCCAATCTTTGCCTGGAATCCTTTTTGCTATATTTCTCTGCTTTTCATCATACAAGTATTGATAACAAAAACTATTCAAAGTAGCAGATGATACGTTATTACCGCCGGAAGAGTTTAATACGTCGGGCGTAGCGCCCGGAGGCAATACGTAGCATAGGTTTTGGAAGTCATCATAAACAAAATAAGTAGACAGGATGTCAATACTGCTTGTGGATTTATTGTATACAAATGACCGCTTTAATATAATTTTACCCTCCTTATTTGTATAAACTTCTTGCGTTCCAGCCTTTCCATCTGCACTTGTCCAATTATCACCATATAAAGTTTTTACGAATAGGTCACTGTTGGAGTAATAACTATTGTTATCAACAATAAGTGAACGCACGCCGTTATTATCAATTGAAACACTATAGGAAACAACAGCGCGGGTATTACTGACATCGGTGATGGCTACATTATTATTATCGGAGTAATCTAGTTTAACGGTATGACCACTGTTTGCTACGCCACTATTAGTCAATTGCCAGCTATCACCCGGAGCTCCTTCTTCAATGGATCTATCTAACGGGGAGTTGTCAAATGCGGTTTTTGAAAAGGGATAAGCCGATTGAGGGACTAAAGTGTTTCCAGAATTATAAAACGACGTCTGTTCCGTTATTGTGGCATTAGGCCTGTAACTTCCAGGTGTTGAACTATTATAGGCATAGGGCAAATATTTTTTTGCCTGCCTGCTAAGCAAGTCATATTCAAATGGCTGAATTAAATCTACATTATTTACAGTTTGTTTTTTTGCTACAATTTGGATGGTCCTTCCCAAACCATCTGTGAATTTTGTAGAAATGTTCACAGTAGTATTGTTATCTTCTTCTCCTTTTAATTGAGGAGTAGTAGAAATGGGCATTAAAGGAGTCCAGGTGGATATGAAATTTATCGAGGCGGCTCCTCCAGGAGAATTATAACCTGGATCAATCTTAGCGACAAATATTCCATTTGCTCCGCTTGCCGAAAATCCAACTCCTAAAGTAATACTTGTTGGGGCCGAAAAACTGCCTGTTGTGTTTGGCGAATTAAGTACTAACTGACAATATCCGTTGATACTCCAACAGCTAAAAAAAAGCGCCAGTATACATATCCGGATATAAAGTCCCTTTACCTGCTTTTTAAATAAATATTCCAAGGTCGATTGAATTTTCATCTAATATTTTTTGAATGTTTAAGGATATTACTCAATGCTCCATAATTCTAATAAATGATAGAAATTTTGAAACTGAATATAAAACAACACACTAGTTATTGGTCTTTAATGCTTTTTTTCTCATAAGCTCTTCCTGGTTTTTTAACATGGCTAAACTATCCCTTCTCACAAAGTGCCTTTTTGAAATATATCCGAGCATGATTCTTGAAAGTCTTTCTTGTTGTTCCGGTGAAAGTAGAGCATTTACTTTCTGTTCGCGCTCATTGTTGAGCATCTTAAAGCGCTTTTGTTTTTCTCTGGGGTCTAACGTTTTATTTTTAATCAGCTCTTTAATCAGCGAATCATTTGTTTGCATTGCTAAATAAACTTTGATCGCCAATGTTTCATCAATATTCAGATCGCGCTGAATTTTTTGGATATGAGATGAATCTGCTACCACGTTATTTTGGTCATGCACTGTTTGACCATAAGATTTCAGAATAGCTGAAAAACATATTATTAATGTTATTGTGCAAAATAGCTTTTTCATATTTATTGTCTATTTAGTTAGGGTAAGTGGCTGCTGGAGTATAACTTCCATTGGGACTGACAGCAGTATCATAGCTGTAGCTATAGCTTTCTGTTATATATCCAGAACCAGAGTAGGGATCTATATACGTTCCATAACTGGATAGCAAAACATTTCCGACAAAAAGAGAAGATTGAGTTGCAGTCATTGTAAAACTTTCATTATTAACTCCCGAAGCAGATCCATTATAAGGAGTTGAATAATCATATCCCTCTGCTACGACAACGGTGAGTGGAGCGGTAAGCGTGAATGGGTTGGAACAACCTGCATCGGTATATAACCTAATATAAACATCGGCTCTTGTTGAGCTTGAAGATTCACCGTTAGTTCCGGAAACAGGATAGGTGATTATGTTTTCCATTTCAATCCTGGCGTAAACCACCTGCACAATACAAGTTCCATTTGCATTAGCATAATCTTGACCATGCTGATCTACGTCATTTTGAGCCAATCCATCTGCGGCCAGTTGGGATGACGCGGAGTATCTGCCCGCCTCAACATTATAGGCTACTATACTTCCACCATATCCAGGACCACAGTTGTTCTTATAAAAGTTCCCTGATTTAGCGGAACTTGGATAGGAAATAAAACAATTGCCCGCTTCTCCATTATAACTGTAACAATTTGCACTTGTTATATTTCGATTACCGTCTCGCGTATATTGAAGCCTGTTATACTCATCATATTCATAATAAGTTATCTGATTATTTTCATCGTCCTTACTTGTTATACCAATAAAGGGTATATAAGTAAAAGAAACCATCTGTGCTCCCTTTGGATATAGGCGCAATTCATCAATGGCTCCTGAGCCTGCAATAGAAATCGTGGTTTGCCCAGTAATGAAATATTGATATTCATTCCATCCGTTTCTAGTGGTCAATAAAACCGGGCTGCCTATTGTACCGGAAATTGGAAAATACGTGGAGTTTTTGGTCCAATATGTCAGCGTATAAATTGTACCGGGAACTAAATTTGACTTGGTAATATTCCCCAGTGATAAATTATAATATTTATTTCCTGTTATTGATTTGATATCAAAAATTGGCATGCCACTATAAGTCCAATTCCCTTGCTCATTTGATTCGAAACTTGTATAAGCGACATCACTTAATGACGCATTGGTCGCTTGAGCGATTTTATATGATTTGTTATAACCATAAATAATCGCGTTGTAATTTTTTGTCCCCGTAGGCGATTCAGTCTGAGATAAATTATTCGAATCGTCATAGTTGATATACGTAATAAGTGGTTTCAATCTTGTATCTAAATTATCTTGTTCTGTATTATTTACATAACTGGTTGAATAATTCACATATTGACTTATAGGTAAAGGGTATTTATTTTCGAATTTATATTCTTGATGAGGTAAGTAATAAGATGAATATTTAAAATATTGAGTAACGTTCGCTGAAATAACGCTTTCTTGAGAATTCTTTATGACAGAATGTATTACTTCTACCGGTGAAGCTATATTATTACTCCAGGTCAGATTAGTAAGCGTCATAGATGCCGCCGGAGCTGATGTTGGTATACTTGGTATAACATCAAATGGATAATGAAAAGTGTTTCTATATGTTTTCCCTCCGCTCGACGATGATGTTATAGACCTAATTAAGTTCGGTGCATAGGTTGTATAGGAGTAGCTTTCGGTTGTGTTTTGTTGGGATAAGCTAGCCTTTGCATATTCTATTGTTTTGGATAGCAATTGGAGATCTTGTGTAAAAGCCGTATACAAATTAACCTTATACTCTGTGAAATTGGGACTGGTTCCAAAGGCATATACAGTAGGGGCTATACCAATGATCACATTGGTTTGACTAGTTAAGCCATAGGAATAAGAAGTGGTTTTTACGGGTTGGCCACTGCCATCAATTACTTCTTCTTTCAAAACTTTGCCTCTGGCAAATGCATATGAAGATCGTGGATCATTTGACCATTGCCCCACCGCTTCCAGATAAGCAGGGTCGACATATACACTATTGTTGGTATCGAAGTAAGTATTATACGTTGACATATCCGGATAGTCAGAAAAATTGGTAAAAGTATACCGGTTAAAACTTCCGTCAATCCGTGTTGTTGTCACCGTTGAATAACCGACATTTGCATTATTGGCATCAGTAATGGACTCCAATGATTCTGAACTGTAATACATCTCCGTCGCGGTGACACTATTACCGCATGTAACATAAAAAGAGTTACTATTAAAATAAGAAGAGTATGTGGCATATATCTGGCCACTGGAAAGGGACGTATTTGGCTGATTATAATTTATTAATGTTTGATTAATAACTGATGGATCCGAATCCGAGATCTTTTCATAAATACGTTTAACACGTAGCCCTGCTGCCGGAATATTAGGATTGTTACCGTAAGAGTAGCTATTTAATTCATATTCAAAATTGACAGATCCCCCTAAAATATTGGTTACCTTTTGCAATATGTTTGCCTGAGAGTTGACAAGATTGGGTGTTTTATCTGCAAAACCAGCTATGTTAGAACTTTGAGTATTATTATTATAATAACCCAGGTAGTCGCTTTTAATGGAATTCCGGGCAGGCAAATTAACTGCTTCATTATAATAAAAAGTGTAAGGGGTTTTAATAACGCCACCAGGAAATATTTGTGAAATATTATTCAGCTTTAACCTTTTAGTATTGGTTCCATCACTCGAAGTAAAATAAGAATAATTGAGCTTGTATGCATATGATGGTGTGTTATTAAAATTAACGGATATGTCAGTTAATGCTCTACTTAGGTTTAAGTCTGCCCTGTCCAAATTATAGCCCAAATTGATGTCAATGCCATTACCTGAAATTTTAACCAGGTAAATGGGTTGGTATGATATATCCACATTTTCATTGTGTGTAGCGTCAGCGACATGATCACTTCCCAGACAACTAAACCGAGAGCCACCGCCATCAATTATTCTCACATTCAAATAATTAGTATAGCTGATATACGCAGCGGAATTATAAGAGGAATAGGTAAAATCAATCTGCTTATTATATGCTGTGATAATTTTTGTAATACTCCAGGAAGACATAAATATCTGATACTGATTACTTGTAGCCCCATGCTGAAGACATGTTAATGTACGGGTTTGTTCAAAAAAATATTGATTCCCTTTTTGATCCCTTAAGATAAATTTAGAGGGGCCCGAAGGATTATTTCTGGCAAAAGGGCAATAATCTACTTTTATACCGCTTTGACTGGATTGAAGAATGGGTCTACCATCAGGGTCTAATACGAATGAACCGGTGAAGCCCAAAAATGAAAAAGTAAACACATCTGGTTGTGAATCCCAGGTACCGCCGGTTACTTTTTGCATATATTCCTTATTGAGTGCTCCCCAGTTTTTGCCGCCGGTTCTGGCTGTACCACAGTAACCATAATAATAATCATCCGGTAAACCACGTACTTGCCTTGTTATTTCCCCTCCAAGCATCGACGACCACCCCAATCCCGTAGCCCCTGAAACTTCCTGAACTTTTATCCCATTGCTTGAATAATTCAAACCTACCGGAAAATTAATACCATATATATTCACATTGTGCAAAGAAACAGAGTAATTTATTCGACCGGTGTAATAGTCAGGAGAGTAATTTGTTGATGTATTGTTAACCCCGGAGTTTTCAGATACTGCGGGAATAAATGTGTTTATATTATTAACGTTTTGAGCACTAACTCTCAATCCTGAAAAAATAATTATAAAACAAATTAATAAAATAAATTTATTCATAGATATCATATTTTTTCTTTATAAAGGCTGATCTTAAAATTCCTATAAGATAATAGTTTGTTTACTTGAGTATAAAGGGAATATTAAAGACTCCGCAGAAATCATAGTATACTTTGACCTGATTTTTTTCAAGCCTAATACCATATATACGGAGTAGTGGATTACAGAACACATCACCGTTTATTGATCTATTATTGACCGGAGATGTATGCGATAAAACCTAAAAGATGATGAGTCGAGAATGACTATATTTTAAGCTGTTTTATCAGGGAAGTTTTCATGTTTGTGATAAGTTTGGATTGAGTTGTTTAAATAAGACTTGCGGAAGTGGGATTTCTTACTGTGAAAGTTTCTTCATATACTGTAGTTCAGGTACCCCAAATATAATTATTTATCATTTCAAACAAATAGTATTTATAAAATATTCACTTAGCTCACTAAATAATTTATAAACATTTGTACAAACTCTGCAAGCAGTTATCAAATAGATCAAACCTTCTTTTAAAACAATAAAAAAACAACTAATTTATACCATAAAAAACAGGTTACTTTTACCATTACTGTATATATTCAATGACAATCTAACTCTAGCCTTTGTTAACTTTATTCTGAATGCTTATTCATATGTAAATTACAAAACCAGGTACACCTAAAAATTATAAATTCATTTCATGGGTAAAACCTTTGCCAATAAGGTTCTTTGTTTTTTAAAAATCAATAAGAGATACAGAAGGGCAAATAGATGTATTTTACAGTATTGCTATTTTCATACTAAAATTCATCAATCTGAAAATACCCGGAAACTATAAATGCCTAAAGGGCAGAATGCATTTCTAAAAACCAAGGGATACCTACAAAAAGATAATAAACACAATTTTCTGATAATCAATTACTTACCGATACAAAATTTGCTGAATATATTATCCAGCAAATCGTCTGTAGTAACTGCCCCAGTTATTTCACCGAGGTAGTGCAGGGCTTGTTTGATGTCCATCGACAGGAAATCAGAGGTAATGCTGCCGTCGATGCCACCCAGTATCCTGATCAGCGCTTCTTCTGTTTTTTGCAGGGCCTCCAAATGACGGATATTGGTTACCAGGGTTTCATCGCCGCTGAGCTGATCTTTGATTGCTGTACCGTAGATCTTATTTTTCAGATCATCTATATGCAGTTTTTCTTTGGCAGATATAAAGATGGTTTGGAGATCAGGAAGCCCAGAGGTTTGAAAAAATACCTGAATACTTTCGCGTTTTTTGTCTTGTTGTAAGAGATCCATCTTATTGGCTACCAGCAGCATGGCTATATCCGGACTTTGCAGACTTTCCAGATCGCTTTTTAGCTCTTCCGGACTTATCTGCTCGGCGTCAAAGACATAAATAAGCAGGGCGCTTTGGCTTATTTTTTCCATGGTGCGCTGTACCCCTATCTGCTCAATGGCGTCGGTAGCTTCGCGGATACCGGCGGTATCTATCAGTCTGAAATTGATACCCTGTATATTCAGCACCTCCTCGATGGTATCACGGGTGGTACCTGGTATATGGCTCACAATGGCCCTTTCCTCGTTCAGCAGGGCATTCAATAGTGTTGATTTACCTGCGTTCGGCCGGCCGGCTATTACGGTGTTAACTCCCTGTTTGAT
>JAJDFF020000459.1:6432-22064 GCA_021527025.2 Geoglossum cookeanum | reverse complement strand
GGCTGGGAGAAGAAGCACTGGACAGCGTCCCACTGAACTCTACTGGCAAGATCATACACAGTATCTCCAGGCACGACGCCTGATGATGGATTGCGCTGTCTCGATTGAGCAATAAGGTCCAAGAAGATTGTTGTGCGCATAGCGCTATCGGACTCCCCCACATATACGAGAACCTGACTAGCTTGGCGGTAGGTGGTTTGCATGAAGGGTATCTGATGATTCTTCTCAATCGTATCACGCTGGTTGATGCATACAGCGTCGGCCCAAAAGATTGCTTGCTTTTCCTCACGAACCAACCGTGTTGCGTCGTACTGGTAGTACATGTTTTTGCCCTCGACAGGTATATGCCAGCTAAGTAGTCGCCAGAGGCTAGAAAGCACATACAGCAGTTTTCCATTGCAAAACACCGGAGTTTTATCGAGTGAACTTCCCCTGCAATAGGAGAATGCTGAATATTCCGGGGCCCTGCTAAGCGGCACATGCGCGAGTGTAAGAAATAGAGACTGTTTACCTGATGCCAGGAACTCCTGTATGTTTTCTGGGGTGATATAAATTAGTCGGATGTGGCCCCTCTCCAGTGGTGCATGCTGATAGTATAGCCAAGTTTTGCTGACCTGTACCTGTGCCCGCGGTGGCCTTAGAGGTGCAATATGTTGCCAAGGGATTAATCCGTAGTCTGTCGATGTTGAGCTATAGTCGGCATCGTCCAGGGATCTTGGTTAAGCTCATGGGCACAACTTGTCCCTTGTTAACAGATACCTCCGCTGAGTTTCCTGCGGTGTAGCTTGAGAAAACCAAGGAAAAATTGTCGGAGCATGTATGCTGGAGAGGAAACGGACCAATGTTGCCTCTGAGAAGACCAAGAGCCCAGGTATCGTTACAGCACTGGAGAACTTGGATTACGTCTCCTCGAAAATACCTCAGATGGCCACGCTCTGGGTGGGGGGTGCCGTCGATATTGTGCGAGTTATAGAAGGCAAAGCGACGTTCCAGTCCATGCGCTCCCGATTGTTTCACGACGCGTAGTAGTTCTTTCTGTAGTGATGTCGTCAGTAGCCTACCGCACGGAAGAGAAGTTCGGTCTCTCATACCGCGATCCAGCGAGAAATAACTGGAGATAAAACAGGACCGAGGCCGACATCCAGGGGTACCCTACCCGTTGGATTCATTGTCAAAATGCCGGCAATCAGCTCCAGATCCTTGCCGGCCGAGCCCTCGACGGCCGGACGAGAGGGAGGTGGGTGCGTGAGATCGGAGAGAGGCATAGCGATCGCTGGCAGTCTCTCTGTACGTCACGGGGACTAAATCGGTCGATTGATTAAAGCCCTAGAAACGCTCTAGTGGGTAAAAGGTTTTATGCGGTATCACCGACTATGAAAAGGGGTACGGTGGGGACCACGAATCCTGCAAGTATCGGGGTGTATGCTCCGTTGAAAAGATACATTTGTGTGTTGTAGATTGGTAGCCCAGCGATGGGATAATCGCGTGCCATCTATGTATCCCATTAGTGTGAATGTAACTATGGCGTTTTGATTTCTAATACAACCTTCTCACGATGACTGTCGATGAATTCTTTTTTTTCTACGTCCTTGCAGATATGAGGCAAATTTAATACTGTAGTTGAGCTTGTCTGTGATTTAATAACTTGGCGGATATCATCTGCATATTTCTCTGGTACCCTAATTTTTTGTTTACATTGTGACTACGCTGTGACTATGATTTATATCGCCTCCATCCAAGCGACCGATCCGAATACAGCCGCGCCAAAAAAAGGTGTCAGGAATACCTAGTTTAAATATATCTTATATTAAAAGCCTATTCTAGGCTCCAATTGAAAAACCTTCCTTTGCCTCTGTATACCAATCCAATTTACAATAGTCATCTCTAAAGTGAGCGCAAACAGGGCAACGGTCTGCGGCCAGTTCCCAAATATTCGTTTGATAGCACTGACAACAGGTCCACCGTCGATAATAAATGAGGTAGTCGCTATCCGTACAGGTCTCACTAGGGAGTGGACCACTTGTACTGTTACCCACAGTTTCTGTCACGGCGTTTGTGATGTGATAGCCATCATCATCTCCCTCACTCTCTTCAGATATTCCTATGATTATCAGTTATCAGTTGCGATATATGCATAGCTTATTACTTTACCTTCCAAACCCACTAATTCGGTATCTGAGTCCCCGTTTTCTTGTGGGAGAGCAGCAAGTGCGACCTCCTCCATGTGCTTTCCCACATGGCTTATAAAGCCGCCCTTTACGGTGGTGGTACCGCATTTACAGAAGGGGCATGTTGTGTTATTCGTTGGCCACATAATCTTAGATTCTGCTTTTATACTACTTCCTCCACCTCCGTGGCTTGCATATTCGTGTTCCGCCCATAAGCGGCGGGTCGGGAACGTAGAGGAGCCCTTATCGCAAACCTCAACAGTACAAATATATGCCTCAAGGTCATAAAACACATGTTTCCTAAACGTGTTAGCCATGAATTGTATCTATTGCAACTAGATTGCGCATCTTACTTCCATTCCATGCCCGTTCTCACGTTTTTGATTTGACGCCCACAGATTCCGCAATCGAACGGCCTCCCCAGCTTTGCTTCATATGGGAGTGGAGGGACTCGGCAGCGGCCTTGGCCGCCGTCTGCAGTGCTGGGTAGGAAAGAAGTATAGCCCCCCCGTAAAGGAGCATAAGAGGATTCAGGTGTGAGGGATGCTGCCGATTCTTGTAATTTATCACCGTGGGTTGCATCTTCGAGTATTTTTCGCACTCTTTCGTATCTACTCCAATTCGCCTCTGCCAGCCGTTTGATAAATTGAATATTGGCAAGAGGAAATTTATCCATGATATACCGGTAGTATGGGTTATGCGGCTCTTGGATCCCCAGAACCGCCGCCAGAACCGGGGGTTGCTCGACAAAATCTGCATCGGGAGCAGGTCGTTCGAGTGCAGGAACTAGGTTTAGAAGACAGTCTGTATATGTCGTAAGGTCCCTAAGTATGTCACCTAACGGGCTATAGCTAGTGTCTGAGTCGGAACTGCTCCCACTCTCGTCTTGAAAATCTGTGACTACGCTGCGAGCGCTTTCTAGTAGACCTGAGAGGTCTGCAGATTGCCTATCCAATTCTGCACTTGCACTAGGGTGGGCGACAAGAGCTAGAAGTCCTAGGGTAGTCACAATTAGCTACCCTGTTCTGTCAAATAGGAGTGTGGGGTTAACCAGTCTTTGGCCTGATCAGTGTGTCACCAATGTGTGCCATTAGGGAGACCACGCGTAACCGAAGCCTTGTAGAGCGGGCTAGGGTGTCATCGAGTCCTCCCTTGTTCGGATGGAAGCCTCTGCCCCATAGATAGAATTTTTGCAGCTCCTCACGCAGTGCATCCCTCTGATTGTTGGTGAGCATGGACGGATCACAGCAGAGCGTCGAAAATAGCCGAAGAGAGCTCTCAAATAATCGACCGGCCAGGCCAATTGCAGGGTCCTCCTCCTCCTGCAGGGGCCGGACATCCATGGATAGTGGTCGAGTGGGCAATGGTACAGGGCAGTCAGGACCTTCAGACGGTAGCTGTTCAGGATATTGACAACCAGCGATAAATTCCACCGATCAGATAGATGAGAGTTCCCGGATTAATCCGGGGTTGACCGGAATGACAGAATCAAATGGAAGACTTGGCGCCTCGATCGCTACCTGAAAAGCAGTCTTGTCCATTCTGACCTCGAAAAGTGGACCTTATTGCCCACAATGCTGCGGTAGAGGATAAAATAACGGAGATGTCTGGAGCCGAAACTGCTATCGGTCTTGCACTGGGGGTGTTGCCTCTTCTGATTGCTATTCTCGAGAATTATGAGCAGACGCTCGTGCCCTTTCAGACCTACCGCAATTTCCCCAGAGAGCTTAGAGAATTCAAGCTCAAGTTACAGGTTCAGGACGACATCTTCAGAAACGAGTGCGTCTGGTTGCTTTCCGCGATTGTGGAGAGGAGCGAAGTGGAACAAGTGCTTGGGGAGAGGTCCGATGGCCTCAGGGAGAGCGTACGGAATAACCCAGTCATGAACCAAAGGTTCTCAGAATACCTCGGCCGCTCATTGAAGAGCGTTGTGACTGTGCTGGGGCAGATGGGGGCTGCTTTCGATGAGCTTCATGCTGAGCTAACGCGGCTGAGCCTTGGGATCTCAGAAAAGCAGAAGGTGAGAACGATTCATAGCTCTATTCGCTCTACTCATGCGAACAAGCAAAGCCTGACTACCACGCTAGGTTGACTCGATTGGTAGTAAACCGTGGCGGCATCGGATAGCCGCTCAGTTGAAATTGAGTCTGAAAAGGAAAATACTTTATGGGAAGCTCGACGAACTGCATAAGCTGAACACGCAACTGGGAACACTCTCTGCGCAAGTCATGCGCCTGAGTAATGATCAGAAGCAGGATTTAAGAATGACGGCCCAGCTACCCGACTCGAGACTAGAGATTTTTAGAGTGGTACATGAAGCATCTAGGAGAATTTATGGGGCCCTAGACAACTTGTGGACGTGCCCCGAGCATAAGCACTCAGCGAATCTAGCTATAGAGCCAGGAATCGATCGCTCTGAAACAGCCGCGGCCATAAACATCAGATTTGAGATGGCTGTCAACTGCTGGGTGATTGAGCGTTCTGTGTGGGAAACTCCGGTCATAGTTGACATAGAATCAACCGTGGATCGGCTCCAGGGGGCCAACAGGGTTACCCAGAGCGAAACCGATACCATTTTGGCCGATGCAGTGAAAGCCCTCAGCACTCAAGCTGACAGGAGGACCCAAGGGTCAACTTTAGTTACGGATACGACTGCACCTGCTGGGAGATTTGCCAGCGAAACCGGCCTTTTTGAGGCAGCGGACCTGTACTGTCACGCAAGCCCCTGTCTTCGTTTTCAACAACTCCGGCAACACCCTCCGCCAGCTGAACGAGCCCTAGTAGGCATCTTAAAGGGGCCAGTTGGGTGTGTGGCTAAGCATCGAATCTACCTGACCCCCACTGCAAATATCTCAGCGGACAACTCTATGTCCCTCGCCGAGGTTATTTCTCTAGCCTCCGGGGGCAACTATCAGGCGGGTCTCGGCATATCAGAAAGGGTGCGGCTGGCAAAGTTACTGGCTACCTCTGTGCTACAGTTCTATTCGACCCCATGGCTGGAAGACACCTGGCGCAGTCGAGACATATATTTTTTTGGCATCAAAGACAAAGTGCCACAGCATAGTTCACTCAAATCGCCCTATCTTAGTACCTACCGAAATCTACCACAGCGTGTCGAGACCATGCCCTTATCCCAACGGCCGGGCACGCCACCGTCACAACCCGGAGTCCGAAATGGTGCACTTTTCGGACTGGGAATCATGCTGCTTGAATTGGGTCAAAAGGCCCCCCTGCAACCAGATAGTAGCAGTGTAGATCAAGCCGCGGCAGAATTCATAGAGGCCCACCGACAATCCAACATGGTCTAGACATATCTCGGGCGGGAATACGGTATCGTGGTGCGAAAATGTCTCAACTGTGACTTCGGTCTTGCTGTGGAGGAATATGATTTCGACAACATGCAGCTACAGAGCGTCTTCTACCGCGATGTGATATGCAAGCTAGAGGAGCTTGAAAGGGGCTGCAATATGGTGGGATTTTGATATGGATTCGTAGTAAGGTAAATTTGGGTCACCGGGATATGTTACACTAGACTACTGAGCTGTGTTAACATTTGTCGTTGAAGAGTTTGGCAAGCAGAACACCAATTACGTGGACAAATAACTTAGCAGCCTCCTCTCTTGCCCTGGCCCCACTACAGCGGATCCTTCAATGGCCTTCCGCCACAGCAGTCTTAGGGTCTAGGGTCTCGGCTGGTGCTCACTGCGGCTGCCAGCCCCGCCTAAGCGGAAGTGTACAAAAGCGTTGCGCATAAGTCAATACGCAGATGTAGCGCTTTCGCTGGTTCAAAGGAAATCTGGGGGTCGGGTTATCTGGGAACAGGGGGGCATATAAATCAGCGCGGGAGACTCGCATTCAAGCAGCGAACACCTTCACTACGCAAGAACAGAACGCGAAAAATAAGAAAAAAAAACAAAAAAAGGCCTTCCTACGGTCGCGTTTTAGACGCGAGAGGGGTTATTTGGAGCGTGGACAATGTCCTTCCATATCAGAATGATATGTGAAGGATCTAGGTTCCCAGAGTATGAGCTCCAGGGGGACCATCTCGCATTCTGGAGATTGATTTGAAGAGAGTGAAAGGACATGGACAGGGCGGGGCGCTTGGTCGGCTCTTTTATATGGACCTCCGCATGAAATACAAGCGGCCAAGCCTACTGTCAAAAATAGTGTTCATGTTGCTGACAATTTAGGAAGCTAGGAAGCGCTAGACTTCGTATTTCAATTTAGAAACAGCCAAATTCAGATAGATTTGTAGGGAGTCTCGTCGTGAAATCTGACCATTTCAGACTCTGGTTCAAACCTTTGGGACGGAAGTCCCCACTGAAATCTTCCAAATTACTGGGCCTTGTGATTGGCGTAGACCTCTTGCAGTTTCATGCGGTGTTTCTGAGCAAGCTCATTTGTCTGTATTTGCTTGAGCCACCCACATCGAATCACATTTCAATCAACAGTACTCTCGAAAACTTTAGGTAGTAGATACTGCCTCAGAAATAAACTTGAAGTTTTCCCAACCATTTATTTTATGGAAAGGCTGTCTCGTCATTGAGATGGAATACCTATATATGTGAGTGTTCAGTCAAGTTGCAGTTACAGCTCACGGTGTTCATTTGTCACTCAGGCACCTCTTAGAGCAAGTCGGGGCACAAATCCAAATGGACAAGAAGTGGGTTCAATTGAGAAAGGCTGCGTTCCCCATATGGTTCAGGAATTTGAATATTTGGAAAGTTAGGAAAGGTAGTGCCTCTGGAGGTCATGATTGCTAAGAGTTCATGGTTTCTTTTAGTGATTCCAGTATCGTCCCTTTTGCCATCAAGGCGCAAGGCTAGAGCGAGGAGAAAAAACTAATCCTCAAGAACTCCTCCCTCATATTCCAACATTTTGGACAGGATATTACTGCATGTTCTCTATTGTAATACAATGTGAATTTTTGAAGGTATCTATCCCTGCACTCATGAAATTTACGGGCCAATGTTTTTCAACCCCGAAAGACAATATTGTACTTATTAGGGAATCTCAGAAGGGTGAAGGTTGACTGTTCTCGGAAATTTGGTTGGGTTCAGGAAAAGCTAATGTTTAAAGGCGGCACTCGGTGGTGGCGAGAAGGTTTTAGCGGCCGATAATATCTAGGCCGGAAAAGAAGATCCCTTACTGTGCCTCTTGCGAGAGATCTGGTACGTTGGGGGGCGAACACTATTTTGAATACAACCATGTACTCAAGACGTTGTGGCCCCGGGCCAATCAGATATAAACGATTGCATGAGTTATCTTATCATGCAATTGATTGGCTAAGCGAGACCTAAACCCACCACAGTCACTCTCCAGCTCCCATTCGATAGGGATTCTATGGAACGATGCGTGTACTTAGATGAGAACGAATTGAATTGAGTATCCTATCTACTCGTAGTGCTAGACGTCGTATATTGGTGACGTACTAATCCCTACCGGTGGAAATACCAGAAACTAAACTGGAGAGCGAGAAGAGAGACTTGCTGATGAGGACAACGCTATATACATGCGAAGAGTGATGCTATAGACGAGGCTACGCCAGCTCTGATTTGGTGGTTGCCTGTGGGGCATCGAGGTGCTTTCGAGGGCCTGTGTAATTACAGGCCCACTGAGGAATGTAGAGACTTCGAAGGCTATCGTAAGAGGTCCGATGGGCCTCGACTTGGCGTTGTACCACTAGTAAGAGCCATAGTCTGACGACCCTCCAGGGATCCTCCGAATGGCCACAAATCCTCCGTAAAATCGCATCCGTCCATGACAGTAATCACATACAAAGGAAGGTGGGGAGATATTTCGAATGCTAGCATCAGTGGGCCCAGTATGCACTGTGAAATGTATTAGGTGCTAAGCATGAGAGAAGATCTAGATTAGTTCTAGCCCTTTGAAACGAACTTGCTCGGAATGATAACGGCCACAAACATGCCTGAATCCAGCAAACCTGGAACCTCACTAACAACATGGAGCACCCCTCCTGAAAACGCTTTACCTGCTCGAGGCGCTTTTTATACAGTCGAAGAATAAAGAGAGAATAAGCCTCGGGGTGGGGAATCGTGGCGGGTGGAGGAGAATCCATTGTTTCTTAAACAAAGTATATTAGTGGGTCATGACACGCGCCCAATGTAGTTTTGTCCGAGTTTTTCCTCTCGGGGGTGTTTATTCTGCTATGAGAAGAGAGGCGCAGGCACCGTAGATACAGATGGGGGTAGGGGGTGCCAAAGCATGTACAAGGTCATGATGCACATCATCCCCTCCTCAATCTTATTCCCCCGACAATTTACGCAACCGTAACTCGAATGATGGCATCTTCTGGCGTCCTCACAGCTCTAACAAGCTCCACGGGGTAGTCGAGGGCCTTAGTAAGGTCGGACGTGCGGCCAAACCTGAGATCTGTAATCTCATCGGCGATTTTTGCGATGGAGAACCGTGGGCCGCCCCCCGGCAGGCAACCCCACCACTCAGTAACAGTCTTTTCATCGCGGGAACCTCTTTCATCTACGGGGTAAAAGTCATGAATGATGTAGACCCCGTTGGCGGCACCGCTCCGCCCAAATCGCACCACAACATGGAAATCTGTCGGCAACCAAGTTCCATTAGCGGCATCTTCATAGCGTGTCAGGTTCTCGGGCTCATCACCCCACTGCTCAAGGTTTCAGATCTGATGAAAGACAAAACCCTCAGTTTCCAAGTCATCTGACTCGTTGGATTTTTTGCTCTCCTCTGAAAGGTTGGCCTGGCGGTTTCGAAGGGGTATCCGCGGTTGGACGTTGGTGTTGATGCCGAGGACATTCATTGAAATAAGCTCACGGTCGGTCTTGGGCTTCAGTTGGTCTGGCCGCAGCCCATACGCTGCTGGGGAGATGCGGTAGATCTCGCCCCACCGATCGCTTCCCAACCGGGAGCCACGGGACTATCGTTTGTTGCAGAAAGTTCACAAGCTTGCCGCGTTCGATAGCGCAATTGTAGTTCATCGTAGTAATCTTCTTCTTCAGACCTTCATGCGAAATTGGAGTCATTTCATGTGCATACATCTCCTCGCGTCCCCTCTTCCTTCTCCAGGTAAGTAGGCCATGAGATCGGCTTTAACGAGCCACCTCGCATCGAGGGCAGCTCCCCTCTCCGCCAATCCGGCAATTCCTTTCGCATGCTCCTCTGTGTAAAAGGCCAAAAACTCAGCATCGGTAGGCATGATGCAGGGTAATTGAGAGGTATGATCATTGAGGTAACGTTGTCGAGGCAGAGGCGAGTGACGCTTCGAGGCGTAAGTAAAGTTTTCGAAGCGGCGGTCAGCGATGGAGTGAGCGTGGAACTGGAGAGTAAAGGGCACAGCGTCAGATGTGGAATGGGAGTGGTTACTGTGTGAAACTAACGATAGACTCGGGTGCTTTTGAGAAGTTGACAATGGAACTGTTGAGCTCTTTAGTGTATTGCCACGAGCCTATTATGTCAACCCTTCACTCACGTTAACTTTTACTAAGCTCTACAGAAGCTGCCAATAGTATGAGGTGGGTACTTACTGCTATTGTCAGTATAATAGAATATTCGGTTTCATTCCGTCGAAGTTCGTCCTGAGTATCTTTATCGCAGTGGCGCAGCCTCGCGATACCATAGGATCCACATCACGGTGACACAGTTTTGCGGTATCGCTATTGGGGTGGGCTCAGGTAGTGGTGTGCTGACCGATGAGGTTGCTTCTTGCAACCTCCTCGGGCTTCTTAGGAGCTCGTACGTTGGCCTGAGCTCCCGCGTGCTCATCCCATTTGGAAACGGTCGGGACCCGTGATGTAAGCAGGCAAACGACAAGCGCACACTATCTCATGGCAGACTTGCCAGCTTGTCTCCTTGGTCAGGGAGGGCGGCTAACTTACTCTGGGTGCACTCTTGTTGAGATAAGCTGATAAATGGTATCAACTGTGTCCTAGGAAGGACGTACGGGCTTGTGGAATCTCTAGAAGAGCTTTTGCACAGCGAACAAAAGAGGTGGACACCATAGGTTAGCGTGATATTCAGGTTCTTCACAGGGATGAGAGCATTGAGCCTGTATGTTACCGCATTTCATGGAGGTTGAGGGGAAAAGGTGAAGTGTATGGGGGCTGCACCTAAGAAAAGAAGAGTTGCAGGAATACCCAAGACGTTGTGGCCCCCAGCCAATCAGATATAAACGATTGCATGAGTTATCTTATCGCACAACTGATTGGCCAAGCGACCCACACAAGTCGCACTCCGGCTCCCATTCGATAGGGATAGGAATAGGATTCTTTCAATGCGAAAAACGCTGGGTTTAGGGAGTGATATGTTCGGTAGTTGGACACCTTCCCAGCACGAAAGGATTAATAAAAAAAAGTTGTTGACCTAGAGTGGGTAGTGATAGCGGTTCATACGACCTACGGATTTTTAACTCGGCGAAAAATAAGTCTCTGCCCAACTCTTCTACCAACACCGCAACAAGTCATGATGCTTTCCAAACCCGCTCCGGAATATAATAATTGCTTCAATTTGGGTTTTTTTACAAGCAATTCATGGATTCTGGGGACCCACACTATTTTGGCAGGTCTGCAGGAAGAAGGTCCAGTGGGCGCCCGTGAGCCGACACACTCACGAAATGTCTGGTTGGAGCGGGTCGGCCATCCCCCCTGCTAGCACCGGAGATGCGTTCACGGAAGCCAGTCTTCATTTCCTCTACCATACGTAAGTAGCGGCTGAAGCATGCCACAGTAGCGGCATGCTGTGAGCCAAGAGTCCCGATATATCTATTATATACTCGCTGGTACACTTCGAAAACAGATTCACGCTGCTACTGGCGATGAAGGAGAAAGGCTAGATGGTATACACTACTGAGCGTGTGTAGGTGCTCTAGCCGGATAACGATAACAACAGTCCGCAAGCGCATCTATACAGCTCTTCGTCTAGGCACAGTTCCTTCTCCCAGTACTCGAAGCTAAGCGGGAACTCAGGAATCGGCTTAATGAATATGCAGGACTCGTCCAGAGATTCGGTGAGATGGACTACGATCCGTGGGCTTTTATCAATGCAGTGGCCAGGCAGGCCGTTAAGGCCAGCAAGCCATAGGTCGAGGTTGAGCTTTGGTGTTTTGAGTTGACTATTCAAATATCTGCATGGTTCTTCTTGTGGGCGCAATGGGTAATCATAGTAGATAGCCACGGAGTGATGGACATGGGATGGCGCAACAATGGCTAATCTTGAGCGTCAGGATTGCCCTGGCTAAAATCGGGACAGAATTCCACTATACTCATCTATTTTGTCATTGGGGAGCGATAGCCGCTTCGATTAACTAGCGGAGCAGATGGTCTTGCTGGGTTTTTGCGCGACGCCTTGGCGACACAGGACTCCAAGTCTGTGCCTTTTCTTTCTTGGTGGAGGTGGTGTCAGCCTTGCGCTCCCACTACAACAATTGTTTGAACTTTGGTCCACTGGGACTCATGATGCGTTCATGTGGTCGTCCAGCCTCACGAGCGACTCATCCCCGATCTAGCGACCAGTGCTTAGCGCAAACTTGGACTCGATCGGACGCACTTCCAAGCTGAGATCATGGGCCTCGGACCAACTGTACTATCATCTCTTTTCGTCTCTCTGATCCTGGTCACAGCGGCATTGCTCTACAACCGGGTTACGAAGGGGGTCTCGAAGCAGCCGCGGCCCAATGAGTCTGGAAGGAGAGGCCTTGTTTTCCGCATCACCGGTCTCCTAGCCTCGCGGCCTGACGATGAGTTGAACGCCACGCTGAAGGCTGCTATCGACGACAACTTGTCAGAGTCAGAGGAAGATAGGGCAAAGCTACATGTCAGCACAGTTATCGTGCCCTCTTGCTACGATAGTGAGCAGGAGAGAGTTGCGCTAGTGGAATTTCACGGTGGGGTTCCCGTGTTCCTGTCCAAGATAGTGGCGAACCCGCTAGGAGACTGGCAGGTTAAGATGGGCGACACCGACATCAGTTTTGACTGCCACTTCTTCGGGTTTACACAATTGTATACACCGAAACCGGATGCGCCGGTTGTCGCAGAGTACGTAGCACCTCTCTGAGGGGAAACCGCTGTCCACAATTCCTGGGAGCGACTACTCACCGCTAATGTTCTGAGTCGTAGTATAATCGCAATCACTGGCCTCGACGGACACGCATACGGCTCATGGAGGGGAAAAGGAAACTTTGGGCGGATGTGGCTGCGTGACTTCCTGTCCCAGGACCTGCCCTACTGCCGCACGATGATCTATGGCTACAACTCAAAGCTGTCAACTCATGGGATTGACACAATTATGGACTATGGCCGGGAGCTAATAGAAGAGCTCAAGAAGGTCAGGAACTCAGAGGAGGTAAGCAGTGTTTAGAAGATGCAGCCTCCAAAGTGTAAGCACAAACCTGACGGTTGCAATAATAGCTGAGGCAGCGGCCCCTCTTCTTTATCGCCCATAGCTTCGGCGGTATTATACTCGCTCACGTAAGTCGCCTTACCGTAAGCTGTATGCAAAAGGCTAATACGGCGGCATAGTGCCTTGTTAAGGCAGCTCAGACAAACGAAGACGATCCTTCAACAATAGTATCTCTCTACAAAGCTACATACGGCATGCTTCTGTTTGGGATTCCACATAAGGGGTTAGTGGTAGATGATATCCAGAGGATGCTGGAACGGCAGGGCAATCACCCACGAAGTGCACTGCTTCAGCAGATCAGATCTAAGTCTGACCTGCTAGCGATCCAGCTGGCAGATTTCAAAAATCTCATCCGAGGCCGGAAAA
This sequence comes from Geoglossum cookeanum, assembly GCA_021527025.2. NCBI lineage: Eukaryota > Fungi > Ascomycota > Geoglossomycetes > Geoglossales > Geoglossaceae > Geoglossum > Geoglossum cookeanum. Next base: position 9,141 of record JAJDFF020000459.1, on the reverse strand, counting down.
TTGTCAGCTTTTACGAGACGGGGCAGACCAGACAGCTTGAGTTTGTATGATCCTCTAGTATAAATAAGACTATAGGAGGTTGCTAATTTTGTAATAGGACAGTGAAAGCAAATGCTGGAGAAGGACTGGCGACTTTGTCACGGCGGTGAACACCGACTCGGCTCTTCTCCAGCTCCCGGATTCTATGGAGGAAAAGATCCCTCTAGAATTCGATCACTCAATGATTGTCAAATTTGATACTAAGAATAATCGAGGGTACACCAGTGCGCGGGATAAGCTTAGACAGTTTGAGCAGGATGCTCCGAGCGTGGTCGCGGCTCGATTTTGTACGTATCATTTACACTTCCTTATCCTAGGCAAAAAATAGCAAAGCGAAGAGCAGTCTTTATTCGAGCACGATCATGCTTGCTTTTCAGCTAACGATACCGGTTCCTAGCACGTGCACAAAAAAAGCCCAAGCCTTTTAATATGGTCCCCTTCCAGAGAGATGGACAATTTGTGGGCAGAGAGGATATCCTTGCACAGATTCATGAGAAGCATGGACAAGCAGCCTTGCGGGACCACAGCCGAGTGGCCCTCGTCGGCCTGGGAGGTGTGGGGTAAGCGTTACCATCCGTCTAGCACGAAGTCAGACTTACATCCTCCCTTAGAAAATCCCAGATCGCTATTGAATACGCGTACAGTTTCGTGCCGCAAACATGGGTGTTTTGGGTACATGCGAGCAACACTACCAGATTCGAGCAGGCCTACAGAGACATTGCTGTCAAGGTGGGGCTCCCTGGGCGCAATGACCCAAAGGCTGATATCCTCCGACTGGTCTATGACTGGCTCTGCGATGAGAGAAACGGCCGATGGCTTATGGTACTCGACAATGCCGATGACAATGATGTTTTCTTTGGCACCGACGAAGATACTGCAGGCATTGCGCAGAAGAGCGACATCACCAGCCACATGAGGCCGCTTGAAAGCTTCCTTCCTCAAACGTCGAATGGAATGATCCTCATCACCTCAAGGAACAGAATTGCCGCATTTAATCTTGTTGGGACGTACGGTAGCATCATTGATGTGGGGCCCATGGATGAAGAGGACGCGCTAGCGCTACTCAAGGCTAGAGTGTCATTTAGCGCGTCCAGTAAAGCTGACGCGACGGCGCTTGTCCAGGCTCTAGAACGCATACCTCTTGCGATTACTCAGGCTGCGGCGTACATCAAGACAAGAGCACCTATGACAACTATATTGGGCTACCTCGAGCTCTTCCGCGAGAGCGAGGCAAATCAGGTGCATCTCTTAGGCAAGAATGATCTAAAAGACCCCCGGCGAGACCACAGTATACAGCATGCGGTTATCGCGACGTGGCAGATCTCGTTCAACCAGATCCAGAAGACGGAGCAGTCAGCTGCAGATTTGCTTGCGCTGATGAGCATGTTCGATAGGCAGGGGATTCCAATATCCTTGCTGCGAAACAGCGCCAGTCAGCTAGACTTTAACGATGCTCTGATGCCATTGTTAAGCTTCTCCCTTGTACGAGCAGAGATCGGAAACCAGTCATTTGAGATGCACCGTCTAGTGCAGCTGTCGATGAGAAGGTGGCTCGAGGCGGAGAAGCAGCTAAATAAATGGATAAAGGAGTCGATAAGAGTTCTAACTGTGACATTCCCCAGCGGAAACTATGAGACGTGGTCAGACTGTCAAGTACTCCTTCCCCACGTGAGAGAAGCTATTAGCTATGTGATAGGAGATAAACAGGACGCTCTAAATCAGGCAAATATTGCTTTTAGCACAGGCTGGTATCTATACCTTAGAGGCGAGTACGAAACCGCAGAGAAAGTCGTTGGAATATCAGTAAAAGCAAGAGAGAAGGTACTGGGGCCAGAGCACCCTGACACGCTCTCCAGCGTCAGCAAACTTGGGTCGGTGTTGAAGAGCCAGGGCAAGTATGAAGAGGCTGAAGCAATGCACCGGCGGGTTTTAAAAGGAAGTGAGAAGGTACTGGGGCCAGAGCACCCTGACACGCTCTCCGGTATCAGCAATCTTGGGCTAGTGTTGAAGAGCCAGGGAAAGTATGAAGAGGCTGAAGCGATGCACCGGTGGGTGCTTAGAGCAAGAGAGAAGGTGCTGGGGCCAGAGCACCCTGACACGCTCATGAGTATCAGCAACCTTGGGTCGGTGTTGAGGAGCCAGGGCAAGTATGAAGAGGCTGAAGCAATGCACCGGCGAGTTTTAAAAGGAAGTGAGACGGTACTGGGGCCAGAGCACCCTGACACGCTCATGAGTATCAGCAACCTTGGGTCGGTGTTGAAGAGCCAGGGCAATTATGAAGAGGCTGAAGCAATGCACCGGCGGGTGCTCAGGGCAAGAGAGAAGGTACTGGGGCCAGAGCACCCTGACACGCTCATCAGCATCAGCAACCTTGGGTCGATGTTGAAGAGCCAGGGCAATTATGAAGAGGCTGAAGTAATGCACCGGCGGGTGCTTAGGGCAAGAGAGAAGGTACTGGGGCCAGAGCACCCTCATACGCTCATCGGTATCAGCAACCTTGGGTCGGTGTTGAAGAGCCAGGGCAAGTATGAAGAGGCTGAAGCAATGCACCGGCGAGTTTTAAAAGGAAGTGAGAAGGTGCTGGGGCCAGAGCACCCTGACACGTTCATGAGTATCAGCAACCTTGGGTCGGTGTTGAGGAGCCAGGGCAAGTATGAAGAGGCTGAAGCA
>JAJDFF020000458.1:0-22210 GCA_021527025.2 Geoglossum cookeanum | reverse complement strand
GGAAGCCGTAAGCGGTTTGGGCAGTCCGACGCGGCTGAGAGCCTCCTTTTGAGAGCCTCATTGTCAGCGCCTTACAGGGAGGTAGCTTTGTTGAGTACAAATCGCGATCTGATCAATGGAAAGGACAAGTCATTTAACTTATTCCGCCATGGCACTGGAGATCATGATCTAAAGCAGTTCATATGCTTGAAACCTAGTGTCATCAAGTGGATGATTGAAAACGCTGACCTCAATGAGCTTAGAGCAAAAATGCCAGTAATTTTACATTAGATTCAACTTCGGCATTCATATGCCACGAAGGTAATCAGTGGAACAAAACATTTCCGAGTTGGGGAGGAAATCCTCATATATACCATTCGAACTATAGACTTGAAGCAGATCCCTAAAGGGAGTACTGAATACAGAACTTACCACTGATGCTTAGTCAAGAGGTTAGTATGAGCCGCTAAGGGAAATAACGATAGGAAGCAGAGGGTAATGAACATGTTGAACTATCGCCGCTTGTGCTTATCATTCACGTCAATTCTTTTTGAGAGAGTTCAGAAGAAAGGCATACGCACCCATGTTAAAGATATACAGCGATAGAGAGCTAATTCCGGAAAATTCAATCTAGCGTGTTTTGTCCTGAAGGCTATGTTCCCTACAAACGACCAGCCTATATCGCTAGGAGAGTACTACAGATACGCAACCACTGGATTTCCAAAGCTACGACACATGTACGATGTTGTTCACAATATAGTACTGGTGAAAGGATGCAAACTATTGATATTTGTGGATTGGATATTGACTCAATGGTTTCTAGAGGTGTTTTTCGAGGCTATGTGTTTCAAGATTGAGTCACTCCATGCCAGTCTAGATACAATGCAAAAGGTGGACTTAGATAGAAAGTTCCGAGAAGCGTCCGACATCAAAATCCTAGTATGTTCTTATCGAACCTCTAGCTTAGAACTCAATCTCCAGTAGGACTGCTCTGATTGTATGTTGTTCAAACCTGCTTTCAATACTAACACAGAGATCCAGTCATATGGGAGCCTCAGACATCTTAGCTAGACTCATGAGTAATAGGTCACAAGGCTCTATGTACATGATACATTCAATAGATAGCAAGAAGTTAACCAGGACCGCAAGATGCACTCCGAAATTGCAACCTGGGGAGGGGATACCCTTGAAGACTTGATGCCAACTCTTTTTAAAACAGTGGATAAGGACTTGAACCTGAACGACCCAGACTCATTCGGGAGCACTAGCAGCAAAGTCCATCAGCTACTAATGAGCTAATCAAGTTCAAGAGCTAACATTAGCTATCAACTTAATGAAATGAATGTCGATATGGAAACTCATTAAGGATTCTGAGGATGTAGGATCTGCGGAGGCTGCTAATAGAAGCTGGGATGAGGCTAGCGATGGCCGACAAACTGCAGTAGTGTTTTTGTCTTCACATGCTAATGTAACCTATGCCTTGGGTGGTAGGCAGGCCAGAATCTTGCTATTTCAAAAATAAGAATGATTAATAGCAGATGGAATACAATCTGCTTCAATGTCCTCCTACAGCATGTGCTGCTTGTCTGAGATGTCACTCGTGCAGTAAACAGAAGTGAACAAAATCGAAGGTCGGATATTTTTTACCTCAAAATATTATTGACGCTAGAAATGGAGGAAAGGGAGGCCAGGTGACTCTGCAATGGGATTGAGCTCGCGGGATCCGGCTCCCAGGCGGAGATCCTTCTGTAGAGTGGTTTCTCCACTTCAGTATGCTGCCCGCCCGCCCGGCGGTTGGGTGATGGCGATGCCTGGTGGGAGGGCTGGCTTCCTGTGGCGACGGTCACGAATCCTACCGGCCATTTTGAGGCACATTGAGAGTCCCCATATAGGCGTGGCAGCTCTGGTCAAAATACAAAGCCCTGGCAAAGACCAACCCTTCTTGCCCTCAGGGCGGTTAAGGGATTCAACTGCTGGAATATAGGGTAACTATGGAGGTTTTTCTATTTACTCGGTATGAAGAAATCCCGACTCTACGTAGGTGATATAGCGGTCGCAGCACATTTAACCCTAGCTTTAGTAGTAATTGGTAATCCTGGAACTTTCGAATTGGAATCTTGCACTGGAATTTGCGAAAAGCCCAAAAATTCCTTTCCCTTCTGCACAACGGAGTAGGTTCGTTATGGAGATGTCGGTGAGCGGCTCTTCGCTCCCGAGTGGAAGAAAAATCCAACCTCGGTTCCATATGTTGGACGGAGCAATCGCCATCCGGCCTCATCAAACCTCGACATTGGCTTTACCTTACCTCTTCTTCATATCAGAACTGACCAGAATCTATCACCTCTAATCGGGTGACAGGACATCAAGAGCACGATCGGCAGAAGGGATTGAGAGTGGACTGGGGGCCCTTGCGACGGTGTTTAACTATGCAGGGTTAGTATTCCCAAAACGATTGCCGCGCTTCGAACGTCGTATTGACGGCGACGTGTAAACTAGTGCCTCTACCTGTCGCCGCCTCTGCGGCAGCAGCTTCCTTAGCATATCTTAATGCCCGAACGTCTTTCAGCTATGATTTGAACATCCTCTCGAGCTTGCTCGGGTCTCTTGTGCGAATTAGGCTCCGCGAATATCAAGATAGATTGAATATGTTTTACGTGCTGGAGGACCAAGCGCAATCTAGCTATGCGAACAAGACGCTCATAGTGTGCGAAGGCAAAGAGTGGTCATATAGAGAGACATATGAGACTGCCCTTAAGTATGGCGCGTGGCTGAAGACTAAATATGCCGTGAAACCGAGAGAGGTTGTCGCCATGGACTTTATAAATTCGCCCACCTTTGTCTTCCTGTGGTTAGGTATTTGGAGCATCGGCGCACTACCAGCATTCATCAATTACAATCTCGCTGGGAACCCGCTGCTACACTGTTTGAAGACATCTTCGGCGCGGCTACTTATCGCGGACAGAGAACTCAACACGCTCACGCAAGAGTTAGTGGATATGGCATCGTCCGCAGATTTCCGTGGACCGGGTCGAGGTGGGGTGGAAATCGTCGTCTTCACGGAGGCTGTTGAATCGGAGGTGTTGAGCACACCGGCGGTTAGAGCTCCGGACTCTGATAGAGCAGGCCATCTTCGGCATGAATTGGGGGTCCTCATATACACTAGCGGTACGACTGGGCTACCTAAAGCTGCGATAGTTAGCTGGTACAAATGTAATCTGGGAGGTCTGTTTTCATCCGCTTGGATGGGAGTAAAGAAAGATGATAGGTTATACACCGTAAGTGGCCGGACCTTACGATTTACCTAGAATTTATATATTGACGACTATTTTAGTGTATGCCGCTCTATCACACTTCTGCCGCTCTTCTCGGTTTTCTGTCTATGCTCTCGTCAGGCGGAACTATTGTCATCGGCCGCAAGTTTTCCACAAAGACTTTCTGGAAGGACGTCCGGGGTTCCGACGCAACGATAATCCAATATGTCGGTGAGACCTGTAGATACCTCCTTGCTGCAGCGCCCCAGAGAGATCCCGAAACAGGCGAGAACCTCGATATGAAACACAAAGTGAGAATGGCCTTTGGAAACGGCCTTCGTCCTGACGTCTGGGATCGGTTTAAGAAGAGGTTTGGTATTCCAGCCATTACCGAGTTCTTCGCCTCTACTGAGGGCATAGGGGGGTCCTGGAATCTCTCCTGTAACGACTTTTCTAGTGGGGCGGTTGGGCGGCACGGTCTACTCGTCCAAGCCTTCCTCGGAGGATCAATAGCAATTGTGGAGGTTGATTGGTCGACAGAATTGCCGTTCCGAGACCCAAAGACTGGACTGTGTAAACGCGTCAAGCGTGGTAAGCCAGGGGAATTGCTCTACAAGCTTGACGAAAATGACATCAGGAAGACCTTTCAGGGTTACTACAACAACAAGACTGCTACGGAGGGAAAGATTGTGCGGAATGTTTTCAGGAAGGGCGACGCATATTATAGGACTGGGGACGTTATCATGTTAGATAAGGAGGGGCGGTGGTACTTCAATGATCGTATCGGAGATACCTTCCGCTGGAAAAGCGAAAATGTGTCCACCAGCGTAAGCCTCTCCTTGCCCTTAACTAGGCCTAGACAAGTCACTGCTAAAACACCTAAAGGAAGTCTCCCAGACACTCGGTCTTCACCCTTCCATAGCCGAGGCCAACGTTTACGGTGTCGAGCTCCCTCACCATGATGGCCGCGCCGGATGCGCTGCTATAATCCTGTCCCAGCCTCCAACTCCCTCTCTTTTCACTGACCTTGCGGATTACGCAACCGCGAACCTGCCGCGTTTTGCTGTCCCGCTGTTCCTGCGGGTCGTTGAGAAGGGTGCTATGCAAACTACGGGCACGAATAAGCAACAAAAAGCGACGTTAAGGGAACAGGGCGTTGACCCAAGCAAGTGCAATGAGAAGGTCTACTGGCTTAGGGGGGGCAGCGGAGGTGGCGCTGATAGGGCAACGATAGCATATGTGCCTTTTGAGAGGAATAATTGGGAAGAGGTAAGATGTGGGAGTGTAAAGTTGTAGAGGATGAGTGGATTGTTTATGCGTCCCCGTATTTCATTTTTTTCTCTCGAGTTGCTGCAGGAGGAAGTTTGGATGTGTGTGCTCTATGTACAGACACCTCCCATAAGTCTCCGGAAACCTTACGCTCGCTCAAGAAGCAAAGTGTCCGGAGACTTATAGGAGGTGGCTGTACATACGTCGCCCGCACGCATCCCTTCCTTTGTTTATTGGATTCCAGGGAATCAATTTCCACGCTAATTACCACCCATTACCATGTTTCAAAAGACTATGTATATTGTCCACTCCCTTCCCTTCCGCTCCCGCTGGGCTGTTTTATGCACTCCGTGGATGGGGAGGAAAAACGAGAACAAAATCAATGCTTCGGCTGTGTGATGCATGAGTTGCTTGACCGGACATCGGACTTCCTGCCCGACTCGCCCATGGTGCGCCTCCAAATCGGCAATTCCAACGTTCTCGCGGGACTAGTAGAGTTACCGTCTACGGGTAGTTGTGTGCATGTACAAATAAAACGCCAAACAGTATTGCCCTTCTCATGCCAGCATCGCCCGGTCTGGGCCTCACCACCGGCGCTAGACGAAGGACCGAAACCCGAATTCCAAGGGCCTCGTATCCATGATCTGGGAAAGTGGTGGTATGACACGACATCGTTGCTCATCCGGTTTCTCAAACTTCGACTGCTTGCTCTTGGCCCCACAGCCGGCCAGTGCACCGCGAGACGCCACCAACATATTCGAATCGGAAAAAGGAAGCTTCGGCGTCCGTGGTTTTGCTTGTCTAGGCATTGTGGTGGCAGAACGCCTGTCAGACGCGTTGATGTAGTGATGGATGTCTCTTCTTGGAACAGTTTGGTTTCTTTTCCTCCTCGATCACGAGGGAGATAAAAGTGCAGCGTGGGACTTGATAACACATGCATACTACGTAAGCTGTATTGGAGTTTGTCTTGGTACATACGTGCTGTAGAGTGCTGATCTCTTAGTGCTTATCCCCAGGTTTCTCAAGGTAGTTAGTGTCTCTTGGGCGTGGAACACTCTGTGTCCCAGATTCTTTTTTGCCCCTTCGTTGTGGCGGGGTAGGACTAATACTCCGACCTTAGCTCCCGCCATGTTTCCAGGCCAGAAGGAAAGAACGGCCCAAGATAGATAATGACCGGCGAGGTACCTGCTTGCTTTTGTGGCTCTACCCGCATCCCCGCATCATATTGGGGAGCGGGATTGGGTGCTGCACAACATGAAACCCTTCAAAGCTGAGCACTGGCGTCGTTGCCGGTATGTATGTTGTACAGGTACATGCACACAACTGACCTCGTACATGTACATACAAGATACCTACTGCTCAGCCCTTGAACCGGGTCTGGATGCGCTATGTGGCCGCTGGAGGGCCGGACCGTCCCGCGAGCCCGGGAACGAATAGATCGGCCATCGGCTTCGACGAACTTCAAATCCTTACATATCGTCCTGTTCGGGCACTGCAGCGCTCCAGATGACGAGAGGGTGCGCTGCCTTCCCCTCGATTTCCACGGGGATTCAGCAGTTGGGTCCCTGCGGCCTTATCGCCAGCCTGTTACCCCCGTGGCAAATCTGAAGAAACAGCTAACCAACACTAGAACACTGCGGCATAGAACCTTTGTTGTACCTTTCGCAGAGATCCCCGATATCCGACCGTTTAGGCTGGATGCACAGAAGACCGCGCTCGCTCCTTCTCTCCTATCTTGTCAACAGCCAATAGCCATGCTTCCCACACGATCAGAAGCAGGTGTTGCACGACGCTGATCGGCCCCCGTTACTTAGAAAAGCATCCTGCGAGTCACTGGCGAGTCACTGGCCCGATCCTCCGCTGCTTGGGGCGGGAGAGCGGCCCCCACTTCTCCTCCCCGCCCCCACAAAATTCAAAATCCACTAAGCAAAGACATCGCGATCGCAAGACCGGAAAGGAGAAAAAGAAAGGGATTTGAAGTGCGAGCCCCTTGGTCCGTTTCACGAGCGCTCTCAACCTCAGATGGGGGAAAAGAGAGCAGGGCGCAGAAGAGGCAGAAGAAGCCAGTTCCTGATCTCGGCAGAGTGTGTGGAAAACTCGTTCTCGAAGGTAAAGTACACGGCCCAATGCCGGGTGTTGTGAGCACCCCGTATTTGTGGAGTAATAATTAAATAAATCAGGATTAAAAAAAATCGCAGCCAATCTCCGATCCGCCTTCGCTCCCAGCCCCAGCCTCTAGCCTCATGAATTTCCAGCCCCATCAGCTCCCAGCCCCGCCGCCCAACCACCGCAATTGTGCCGACCACCAACCACCGACCACCAACCACCAAGGATTATAACCAACATCGCTCCGACCGCTAGTCCACTATCGCGTGCCTACATCGCATCCCATCTCCCAGAAGATCGCAAACTTGCAGGCGCGAAGTTGCGCACGAACTCGACCCAGCGTGGGATCTTACACCAGCACTTTACGCCTCTCCGCCCAAGAGAGGGGCTCGCTGCCCTATCGGAGATCGATCTCTTATCTTATCAACCCGAGTCGGACGCTGGTGCGTCGTATAGTCGTCTTACCAGCGAGCAAAAGACCGTCGAAGGTTGTTGCACAGAGCGAAGACGGGAGCGAGAAACGCCTAGGGCTTGCTGTGTACGGCATTTGCGATCGTGAGGTTAACGCCGCAAAGTGGATAAATAAGAATCAAGGACTGTAAAGGACTGCACTCAATCTCATCGTCACCACCACCACTTCGCCGCCATGTGGTTCGCAACCATCTTCTTCAGCTTTTGGCGCCTCGCGCAAATCTTTACCCTCATCCCTGTTATGGGTATGCTAGCCTGGTTCGTCCACGGCTACGTCCTCAGCCAGTCTCTTACCCCGGACTTCGTCCTCGTTCTCTTCATCGCTAGCGTTCTCGGCACCGTGTGGGCTATCTACACCCTCTTTGCGCATGATCACACAACCCATAGCTCATTCTTCATTGCGTTCATCGATCTTTGCTTCATGGGGACGTTCATCGCTTCCGCGTGGGAGCTAAGGGGCTTTGCAAAGGCCGATTGTACTAACACTTCTGTGAGTGGGTGGTCTGTGTCTCTGGGAGTCTTTGGATATTCCAGCGTCGAAGTGCGGAGCCGATGGGCGGTGGATATACAGAAGAACTGCGCGATGCTGAAGGCATCATTTGCTTTTGCGATTATGAATTGCTTCTTTTGGCTGTTTACGGCATGGTTCTTACTATTCATGCATAAGCACAAGCCAGTAGAGACGGTTGTAGTTGAAAAGAGGGGGCACAGGCGCGGGCATGGGAGACATCGGAGTAGAAGTCATAGGCGGACATTTGTTTAGTGTGGTCGGTTGGCGTGGGAAGAGCGGGGAGGAGTATCTGGCTTTTTACTCTTGTCTAGGATGGGTGGGATTGATACTACTCCCTTGAGTACCTGGATATCCTCCGGGATTTGCGTTTCCGCCCTGTCTGCGCTACGCAGCCAAACCGGCGTGGACAATGAGCAATCCTCATATCCGCAACGAATTTTCTTGTCCGCTGTCGATCTACGACTCCTTCGGCGGTTGTCTAAACACCAACGAATTTCCTAGGACCTGTATAGTGCGCGGAACGGGACGTACAGGGTATGATCAAGGCGGCGCTCTAGGTTTAACTGGGGCGCTTGGCTCGAGCGCTTTGGAGAGGGAGCGGTAGATGAAGCACTATATGTATTACGATGTTTTAGATGTTCTTAAAGCTCGCATCCAGTCATTTCCCTAGACAGTGCGGGATGCGCTACCAGATCTCATCTTCTATCTGCTATGAAACACCGCGAAACATAATTATGGTTCTTCGGCTCTTGAGACGGCATTACTCCGTGAAGCTGTTCTATATCTAGCAGCTGGGGAATGGGAGAAGGTAGAAACAAACGCATTTCTACCGGCAGAAGTGTTACTGTTTACCATAACCCACGTGGTGGGCCGTGTGGCAGGATAAGCAGTGGTATAATAAGTAGCTCTAGGAAGTAACTCTAGCAAGTAATCTTCTTGTAATCCGGTATATCAGGTAAGGCGGGTGCGAGATCACGAACATATCCGAAGCCAAAGGCTAAAGGCCAAGGGGCCAAGGGGCCGAGGGGCCAAGGGGCCAAGGACCAGGGACCAAGGGACGTGGGGAGACACCTCCGTGCTCTGCGCTTTGTGTGTGTTTGCGCGTATACAATACATAGGCTACTTTGACTGTTAGAGTTGGGGATGAAAGCGGTACGGGGTATTTAGATTTAATAGATTAGGGGAGTAAGTGTTGAGTGATAGAATAGGCAAGAGGCAATAGGCAAGCGGCATCGGCTAATGCATTTATTTCGTAATCTACGGAGAGAATACCCCCTCGCGGCACTTTGGAGTAACTAGTAGAGAGGCTAGGTATTCTATTCTCAGGCGTGGGGAAGAGGTAGGCAAGAAGGTAATATGGGGTGCTGTGCAGCGGGAGAATGAGAGAGAGAGAGAGAAAGAGGGAGAGAGAGCATGTGTGGCTGATATTGGGACTATCAAATTTCGGGATTATAGTCAGACGACGATCGAGGGCGTGGCCGCCACTATTTTCTGACTGAGCAGCGGGGGCGGCCGGGTTGCGATAATATACCTACCTGGTGGACAGAGGACTCTGAACGCACATACCACGCAGTACGATACACGGTCGCTTTGATCGTTGCGGGCCGTGCGCCGGAGTTGGCAGGGTCTCTACGACGTTTCTCCGCTGCCAGTCTGCAAGGAGGAGCGTGCGAGTGAAGGGGGCATGTGAGTTGCATGTGTGCGTGTTGCTTGCGTGAGATAAAAGTAGATGCGGATGATGGCATTGGCATTTAGACGCTCTACGCCCGTCTGGGGCGTCAGAGAGCCGGGGGCCGAAGCACCCCTCGTCCCTGCCCCCCGTAACGGCATCGGGGGATCGGACCTGTCATCAGCTGTCTGCCCGTCTGGAAGTGTATGTATGTGTGTGTACGTCCCTTGCGTCGTCGCCAGGGCCAGGAGGGTAATAAGGGTAATATCGATGGCTTGGGGCGTTTGCCCCGGGGGCGGGAGAGGGACGGGGACGGGTAAGGCAATATTTTTTTTTATCGTTTGCGGTCGTGCGTGTTTCCCTCCCTTCTTCTCCTCCGCTTCTCTGTCTAGACCAGAGCCTTTTGTGGGGGGGTGGTGGTGGTGGTGGTGGTGGTGGTAGTAGTCCAGATGTGCAAGTAGTCCAAGTACTGGTACTTGTTCTGGTTCTTACGTGCTGTATACACTCACGCTGCACATACAATACAGAATGACGGCCGTGCGCGGGTTTGTGAAGAGCGGGAAAAGAACAGGAAACGGAGGCGAAGCCGAAGCGAAATATGCAATCTGCTGCTACTTTCGAACGGCGTAGATTGGGGCGGAAACTCTAGCAGCGCAGAGCGTTCGCAGATGGGCCAGTTTTGGTTTTGGGGACATGTGTATGTGCGCATTCAGGGAACAGAGCCAGAGAGATTGATGTACCCACATGCATGCACATATGCACTCTCGTCTGTTGTGTTTCTACATTCAGCCACTGCTCGGCGGATAAGCGCCAGAAATGAGGGAGGGGAAGAGGGGGAAGAGGGGGAGCAGAAGTGAGGGGCAGGAAGCAGGATGCTGGGGTGGATGATGGATGGGGGATGGGATCGGGGGCAGGAAGCTTATGCGCTCGGGCACGGGCAGAAAAAAAATATGGATAAGCCGAGAGGGCCAGCAGCAGCACACAGAGCAGCAGTAGATGCAGTAGATGCAGTGGATGCGGTGAGATGTGGTGGTGGTGGTGTTGGCCGCTGTCGGAGAGCTGGTGTGCTTGTGGCGCACGGAGCATGGCGTGCATGGAGCGTTGGAGAGGAGGGTAGCAGTAATAATAGGATCTACAGAGTATACTTACTACGTACGTACACATGTTGTTGTTGTTGTTGTTGTTGTCTGTGGCCGTTCCGTGGACGCATGGGTGGGTTTAAGGTTGTTGGAGTTGGCTAGTGGCGGCTGGGGGAGAGAGATAGAGGGAGTGGAGTGCAGTGGCAACGGAGCATTAGTTGTGTTGTAGCAGCTCTGCTCGTGCCGTTCGGAGCAGCCGGTGCAGCAGGGCAGAAGGGCGATCGATGGCGGCCCCGTCGGCGCCGTCGCACTTGGTACGCCCGTAGCACGCACTCCCATGCTCTCTCCACTCCAGCGTCGTCTCTCCTCTCTGCGGTGTTGGAGAGTATAGAGAGTATAGAGAGTATAGAGCGTATGGAGAGTCTGGTCTGGCCTGGCCTGGTGCAATATTGCAACTTGCAACTTGCATCCTGTCACCAGCCCCTGCGCACTCGCCAGCACCCCCACGCCAATCCGGGTCGCTGGGTCGTTTGATGTTCACGCCGCTTGCAGCTCGACTTCTGCTTCTTCTTCTTCTTGCACGACCTCTCTCGCTCGCTGCTCGCACACCCACAACCAACTCGCGCCCGCCAATCTGCCACTTCTCAGCCTCGCCCCGTGTGATCCTTCCGCAACCCACAACCCCCAACTGCGGCCGTTTCGAATTCCCCTTCACCTGCGTCTGCTTTATCCGATTGTCTGTCCTGCCCCCCCCTCTCCCCCGGCTCGTCCCTGCGCACAATCGCTCTACATCAGCTCGACCTCATCCGCTCAATTCATCTTCCTCTCCGCTTCCGCCTCTTGCCCTCTGCACGCTCCTCTCCGCACTCCACCGCGCAAAACCGGGCAGTCTTGTTGCAATTCACTCCTCGTGTGCCCCAGATACATCTTAAAAACACCTACTCCAGCCGTTCCTGCCTGCCGCTTCACGATAGACTCGCGGATTGCTATCGCGGGTTGCATCTTGAGCGCCACGCCTGCTGCGCCCATCGCATTCTCTCTCGCTCGTGCTTCCCCGTGTTTGCTCAGGGTGATTCGGCCCGTTCTCGACTACCTCTCGATACGCCCTCCGCAGGCTCGCTGTCAGCCCTCTCCCCGCCATGTCTGGACGGAGCGCCCATGTGCGCAAGAAGAAGGGTGATACTCACGAGAAGGATGCCGCGCTGCAGCTGCAGCTCCAGCAGGCCGCCGCTCGACAGCACTTCCTTGAGCAGAATGAGGAATCGCTGTTGGCCAGGTCCAACAGCGAGCGACAGAACCCCGTTACCTACCCGACCAGGAGCGGTGCGTCTTTTTCTTCGGGCTCCAGTGACGCCGGCCGCCACGCGCTCCCGTCGCTACAGACCGTCAACGCCAGTGTCTCGGCCATTGAAAAGAGCACGCTCCGCACGTATATGGACATCAAGAGCGACCAGATCCGCAATAAGCTCGCTGCCAAGTTCTCACCCAAACCCGAGAGTGTCAGTAGCCATACCACGCGCCCAGGAACGTCTGCCGCGGTTTCGCGCGGAAGATCCGACCCGTTTGTTGTCGAGCTCCCATCCACACCGGTGCAAATATCCAGCCCTATCAATATAAATGTTCAGGCAAGCCGGCCTAGGGTGGTGAGGACAGGCGATGTGCTGGGGTTGGGACTTGATGGCAGGGTAAGACCAGGAGAAGAGACCCGTATTAAGAGATGGCTGGGCGGTGGGAAGCCCCCGCAACCTTGGAATAAGCTGAGAAAGGTACTGCCCCTTGGCCGCTGATACGCGATACTCTAGGCTAACTCCTACGCTTTAAGGACCCGGAACTCTGGGATTCAACCGGCGATACCCTTGTCTTCTTTGGACACGAAACGCACCAGACCTCCCGGCCGCCTCCATCATTCCGCATCTCCTCTTCTGTGCTGGAAGAAACAGAGTCTGCATTCCTCGTTACCATTCTCCGCGAAGGTTATACCTACAATGAGTATAATCTTCCCCCCTCCCCTGAGAGTGTTCAGTCTACGGACTTGAACTCTGGAGGCTCTCCCAGCGACCAAACGTCGGGGACCGGTCTTCATGATGGACTAGGGAGTCCAGATAGGAATCAATCGTCCAGTTTTCGAAGACATGTTAGGGCTCCCTCTACCTCCGAACGAAGCTATAGCCGTATGAAAACTAAGCACCCTACCCCTCCGCTCTCCGAGGCCACTAGCAACGATCGGGAATACCCCATCTTGCATGAGATATATTTCCCCGCGCCACTCAATCAGTCGAGGACTGACACCCTCCGCCATCACCTGACAACACGCAACTTCTTCGCCCTCCTTCTTGGCAAATCACTTGTAGGTCTTTCGTTCTGCCAAGCCTTGCTCGACCTTTACGAGCGGTTGGAGATGTATATGCCCCCTGACTCTGACAATGCCGGCTTGATGATCGACTATATTGCCACAAAGGGCTTCGATGATGTGCGCAACGACCCGGCCTCTGCTATCGGGCTGTTGATTTGGAGTGAAGGTGAAGGCGTCCGTTGGCAGGAGGGATGGCGCGAAGCCTATGTCAATTGTGCCGGCATGTATAATCGCCTCCACAGTGTTCAAGAGTACCGGCAGATCACGCCAATAACCCGTGCACTACTGGAGCGAACAAACCTCGAGCTACAAGTCCGCGTGCAACAAGCAGAGACGCGGCTTGCAGCCTTTGACCTGACTGACATGTGGCCCATGGCGAGCGCAGCTCCTCCACCGTCCCGAGCAGCGTTCGACCGCTTCCGGAAATTTCTCGTAAAGTTCTACGAGACTGTCTACTGGGCCTGGCCGCCCCAAGGTGCTGGGGACCGCGGAGACGCCAGCTGGCTGACGCGGGATCTCACACTCAGACTCCAGCGAGATTTTGGGGCGCTCTACGACTTCCTTGTTGATCGTGACCTCGTCTGGGACGAGTCTGAAGAACGTAGTTCCCGCAAATGGAATATTGTCAGCAAGAAGCTGAGACCAACCTTCCGTGCTGATAGCGAAGACCTCCCCATCACGGACATCTTTGTCGCTTTTGACAATCGCCATCGGTATCCGCACATCCCGCACCCATTCCCGCTGGTCCCGGAATCGCAACCTGTCACACACCACAAACAGCCATTGTTCTTTGGCAGCAGCAAGAAATCGAAGACGTCGGATGATCGCGCCAGGGAACGCCTTGCGGCACTGGCGTACTCGGAGGCGACAAACATCTACCTACTTGGTTCAGAGTTTGTATCAAACGATCTAGTGGAGGCCTTTACCAGGTTCGAAAAGTCTGATCGTCCTGGCGAAATAAACCCCTATGATGCCCGCAAAGGCCGCTGGGTGCTCCTCTATGGTATCCTGCAAGTCCTTGCTACTGTCTCTGTTGACACTCCGAACCTTCGCTGGAAAGATGAAGTTCCCTACTTTCTCAACCCACGTCTCCGTGGTACCCCGCCGTGGCGCTCCCACACCGACCCGCCCGTCGGCGAGGCTACACACAGCCTTAGCTATTGCTGGACTGTCCCTTCAACCTGGGATCCCCAGCACTCTCATCACCTCATCATTAAAACATCGACTGCGCACGTAGGCACTGGTGAGAGCACTGGCACGCGTGCTTCTGACGAGACTGGCCTTGGTCGCATCCGCCATGCAAACCCCAGCCTTGCTATCAATCGCATCACTACCATCACCAGCACCACAACCGATGCCAATAATGGCGATGCGTACAGTCCTATTGATGAGGATGACGACGCTCGCACCGATGTGGTGGTCGGCCAGCGTGCAAAAGATTGGGTCAATAGCGGTGGGGAATATGGCGGTGGTGGAGACACCTTGGCCGTCGGGAGTCAGCGTGAGAAGACAAGGGACTGGCCTATGCCACAGGCGAGGAAAGGAAGCTCCCAGGGTTTGGTAGGAGAGTATGCTCTTGGCGGAGGGGAAACAAGCTATCGACTATGAAAGTCGGTAGTTGGCTTTCACGATTGCTTCTTCGGTTTTCAACTCTTTGGCGAGGGTTCCTCACCTATTTGGAAATTCCCTCGACTAGCGGAGTCACTACATTTAATACCAAAACTGCCTCTTCGCCCCTCTGCCTATCCTTTTTATAGTTTTTATTTTATTCAATTTTTATTTTTTATTTTTAAAAGTCTGCTATTCCTCAATAATTACGACGGCAGTGGAGCTGAATACCCTTCACCTTGTTTCACTCCTACAGTTTTCACAAGCATTCTCCTCAATCAGCTTTCTTCGTTTACAAACACACACCAGGTCTATAACGCGGTGGAATCGGTGATGGACAACGACGGACTCTCTAAAGCAGTAACAATTCATCTCTGTTCTTTTATCGGTGGGGAACTCCCTGTCTCCGATTCTCTTTTCGAATTGCGGTTTGGGAGGTCAGGTTGGCTTTATCGTTTTGCTTGCTAATTTTACTGATTTACTGGCGGGTGCGCGGATGGGGCGGGCAGAAGGAGGCGATGGGTGTTTTATCGTGAAAAATCTCCTTTTCCCCTCTCCCCAAATCTCGTTTCTCAACGCTGAAATTGAAAACGGCCACCTGTAGTAGGGTGAGATATATATTTCTATTCCTAAAAATCCGAAATAAAGGAGATCTGAGAATAAGCAGTAGTGTTTAGGGGCCAGCCGTTTCCCCTGTTTTGTAGAATTCTAGTTGGTTAGTAATACGTTGTCGTTAGTGAAGTCTCGAATGGAAATGAGGTAGGGACACCGGCATTCTGATTATTGCCCTTTGAGCGCTTCTGCAATGCTGCTTTCCTTAGTCTTCTACTCCGCCACGTAATAAATACTACCTTAAATTTCCGAGTATATAAGGGAGTGTGCCGTTCCCAATAAACAACGACGGCTTAGACGAACGTTGGATGACAGTTTGTGTTGTGCGCCGTCATAGCGCTCCGTGGTATTAGCAGTTCGGAAATTGACTCAGGGGGGCAAGTCCGAGCATAATCCGAGGCATTGAAGAATGCCATTGCGTTCAGCAATGCCGTCGTGCAATGCCACTGGCAGTGGGAGCGCTCGGAAGAGCGTTTTTGGAAACGCAGGGGGGTAGGCCGGTTGGACTACAACGACCCGCGAAGGAGAGCTGATCGGGTATTAGCCCCGGCCTGCCAATGGAGCGAATCCTCCGCGCTGCGTATATGGTGTAGAGGATGGCTGGTCGTGACTAGGCTCCATTGGGTTAATTGCCTGTGGTTACAAGCCCTGGTTTAACATTGATGAGATATTTTCCTTTCATGCTATAGAGCGCGGGGTGGTCATTTGGTGAACTTTTTCCGAGCCCCACCCCATCAGTACTGGGCAAGAGCAATACACTTGGATATCATACTCTTATTGTCTAAGGACTGTTCTGAGGTTTCTTCTGACTCTTTTAAAGGTGACGAGTTTTTATCATTTGCTGAGTTGACTATATTGAGGTCTTTTTTATTATTTTTTATTATTATTGCAGATTTTGCTTCTAAACTTTATCATAAATTTCTAAAGTAGTAAGTATGAAGTTTTCTTGAAAAACTTTCTACTTATTATTTAGATACAAGTATTTATTGGAAGTTTGAATACTATTATAATTTTGAATATTTTAGTAACTAGCTACAAATTATGAGAAATAACAATAATACAGTTTCTAATCTTATTATCTATAATGTCTACTATGTCCTTTTTACCTATTCTAAAATACTAATATAATAAATTTTATCTAATATAATTTTTTTGTGAGAACATATGTTAGGACTTAGGTGGGTAGTTATAGGTACTTGTACAGGGTCATGATTAGGCAGTTATTTCAGCGGGATTACAAGCTAGTGGTTCATGTATGTGTTCAAGGTTTGCGATATATATAGTTGGTTGGTTCTAATAATAGTCTATATATAATAAGTACATTGATCGATAAGATTGGAAGAATTATCCTCATTGGTTTCTTAAGGGGTTCGCGAGCCACAAACCTTGACAATGCAAGCAAGGCTCATTCCGTGATCCAAGCTCTCGTAGCTCTATTACAACATAGCAGATTTATGGGATATGACAGATTCAGTAAAAGCTTTAATGGTAGAAATTACAGAACTAAAGAAAAGGAGATAGATACAAGAGAATAAGCCAGGTATTCATATCTAAGCCTATTAAGTTTAATACTTCTATTAAGAAAGATTCTAAATAAATCAAATATTAGTGTAAGGAGCTGACAATGAGGCTCTCAAAAGGAGGCTCTCAGCCGCGTCGAACTGCCCAAACCGCTTACGGCTTCCAGAAGGCTCTACGATATCAGTCTTCCGCGTCAACGATGAGACCACAAGCAAGCAGCCGCAAGCATTCTCTGCAAGCATATAGCGTCAAGCGCATCCAGACGCACGACGGAAACAGTTCCTATCGGATAAAGACATCGCTACGAAAGCAGCACACTTACGAAAGCAGCACACTTACGAAAGCAGCACGAACACCCCATTGACAACATCTCCGTTACCAGCAGAAGTCAGGACAATGGGTGTATAGCCATGAGGCAAGGTAACCAGCGTACAGTCGGCGAAACCATGTATTTAAGCAGCCCGCTGCCCATAGTAGAATGGGCAGCGATTAGTTCTTCTTCTAAGTCACAATACTAAGAGCACTCCTGCTAATTGCTTCTTTACTACCGTGATAACACATTGCCTCTACGAACGCATTACTACTGCGCTACGCCGGAGCTACTCCATCGTCACTATAAGCTGTCACACTACTATATCTCCCTAAGACCCGCGCTACGGTTCTTACAATTAGGTATATTGCTTATGCCTTTAGTAGTTTTGTTTAGAGCAAGTTGATGGTGGTTCTAACATTTGTATTCAAGTTATTGCTTTTCAAGATTATTTTTATTTTTAATATTTTAAAGCATCTAGTATTTCTTTAATTATAAAGAAACATTACTTCTATATTTTCTTTTACTTTTGTAATACCACTTCCTCTATTTTTTTAATCTCTTGATGTCACAAATGTAGATTCTGGGGCTTGAAAAGCAAGGTAAGACTACTTTTATTCCACGATTCAAAGCTAAAGAGAAGAGGAGATGTAGAAGAAGACCTCTTGTTTATATATATATGAAGGGAGAGCTCTCAAACCTGCTGCAAATGTCTCAAGCTATGCTAGTTGCAGTTGGGCTCACTAGCTATACCACGAATGGTAGTAGTTTGCGATAAAGCCCGTTCATAGGTTTGTTAGGCAATAAGCTCAGTTAAGATCTATATGGAGTCTTATATTATGGTTAAGACTTGTGTAGAGGTTCAAGGGCCTTATACAAGGTTTATAAGTCCAGCGATGAGCTTATGCAACTTGATGAGGTTTGTAGATTGGAGGCTTAGATTAGAGGCTTATAACACTTGATATAAGTCCTCTATTTCATGCTTCATAATAATTAGGCAAGCATAAAATATCACTACTACTTTACAAATCTTAAAGATGATAAAATTGAAAATTATCCTATTATTATTTTTTATAATTTGTAGCTAGTTATTTGTAAGGGATGCTGAGATACCTTCCCACAAGTGTCTCATCGTGGTATTGGTAGTGTGCCGGTCGCAATGTATATAGACGTCTCGTAGGCAATGAATCAATGGGCAGGCAGTTAGTTGCGCCGTCAGGGTGCCACAGGTGATTTGTAGGAGCGCCGGCTAGGTTTCTAGCGATGAGAGACAAGGTTAAGGTGACTTCTTAATGACTTCTTAATAAGAACTAATTGCTGACCCCTAAAGGGCTGCCAGCGATGAGGCTAAATACATGTCGGTCACGTGTCGCCGGCAGACCGCCTGCGGCCCTCAGCCAGCTGGCGTTTGCTATATGAGTGACCTTTACATTATTAAAGTTGCAGTATTTTTTATAATAGATTTTAGTTGTTTAAAGTATTTTCTAAAATTATTAATATCATATAAGTTCTGTGGAATTTAAAATAATTATTGAGAACCTATGCTTTGTGATAAGTATATTGATAAAGTAAATATTTATTACAAAACTTAATATAGATTAAGTAGTACTAAATTAGTTTTCTGAAATTAAGATTTGATATTCATTTCTATTATAGCTTATGAATGAACTTCATAATATATATAGGGATTCTATATTTGGAAATGGTGATGCTTTAATTTGAAGTTGCTTATTCATTACTTATTAATAATATTTAAGTAGATAGAATACATATATATTTAATATGTAAAAACCATAACGCAGGTCTTGAGGATATATAGTAATGTAATAGCTTATAATAATGATGGAGTAGCTCTGGCGTAGCGCAATCATAGTGCGTTTGTAAAGGCAATATGATTATCATGGTAGTAAAGAAACAATTAGCAGAAGTGCTCTCAATATTGTAACTTAGAAGAAGAACTAATCACTGCCCATTTTATTATGGGTAGAGGGCTATTTAAATACATAATTTCGTCGGCTCTATGCCGGTTACTTTACCTCATAGCTATATACCCATTGTCATGACTTCTGCTGGTAACGGCGATGTTGTCAATGGGGTGTTTCTGCTATTTTCGTAGCATCGTCCCTATGGCATGCTGCTTTCGTAGTGATGTCTTTGTCCAATAGGGACTGTTTCCGTCATACGTCTGGATGCACTGGACGTTGTATACTTGCAGAGGATGCTTGCGGTTACTTACTTGCAGTCCCATCGTTATTGCGGAGGACTGACGTCATTGAGTCTTCTGGAATCCGTAAGCGGTTTGGGCAGTCTGACAAAGCTGAGAGCCTTCTCTTGAGAGCTTCATTGTCAGCGCCTTATATAATGATTGAAGTATATAAAATATATGAAGTAATAAATAAAATAAAATAATCTTATATTCTGAACAAAAGTTTTAGAACTTTATGGGAATGTAGCTGATATGACTATTTAGAATAAGAAAACAGAATAAATTATTAGTAATTTTTATTATCAGTTTGAAAAAATTTAACAAGAAGGGGGTAAAAGAGTTTTTGGTAAAGTTTGATATTATTGTGAGAGCTTCGCTTGGCATGCAGAAGAAAGAAGGATTGGATGGGTATTATCAGAGTTTATTTGAGAATACTATTAAATTGACTCTAGATTGAATGCATATTGTAGATATTGTAGTTTAAGAGAGATAATAAAGAGACAGTAGAGAATAGCATATAGAGACGTTAAAGAAAGATAGTAGAGAGACATTAGAGAATAGTAGCATAATAATACAGGATAGCATATAGAGATGTTGAAAAAAAATAGCAGAGAGACACTAAAAAATAGCAATATAATAATACAGAATAGCATATGGAGATGTTGAAGAGAGATAATAGAGAAATAGGAGAGAGATAGCAGAAAGATAGTAGAGAAACAGCGGAGAGACATTTAAAAGATATTGCAGAGAGACAGTAGAGGCATGCTGCTATGCATACCTTAGAGACAGCATGGGGAAGCATACATGCCATAGAGATAATGAGAAAACAGTATAGAAAGAAATATATTATAGACAATGCGAAAATAGGATAGAGAGACAAACTATAAGGCATGCATTTGTCAGAGCCCAGGTGGTTGGTCGCGGGTGCTCGGGTTCGGCGTGTGGTAGACGGACGTACGGACGGTACTACGAGCTATATGGTTCGTATAGGTTCGTGTTCGTAGATGTGGGTTTAGATATACTCTAATGGCGCTCTATGTACAGTACATGTGTTAACCGATGAGGTTACAAGAAGCATCCTCGTCGGTCTCTAATAGGGGTTCGCGAGCCACGGACCTTGGCGGTGCGAGCATGGCTTGCTCCGTGGTCCGAGCTCTCATATGGCCGTTACAGCATTAAAGACAGCAAGAAAATAGCTTAGAGAAGCATATATTAGAAACAGTGTGGAGATAGTGCAGAGAGATATGCTATGAGACGTGTATTGGAGACAGTGAAGAAATAGCATAGAGAGGCATACATGGGAGATAGTGTGGAGATAGCGTGGAGAGGCATTATCAGAGCCTAGACAGTTAGTCGTAGGTACTCAGGTTCGACATGTGATAAATGGACATACGATCAGTACAACAAACTATATAGTTTATATAGGTTCATGGTTCATGGATATGGCAAGGCCGATATAGTTCAATTTTAATGATGATATATATATAATATGTGTGTTGACTGATGAGATTGTAAGAGGTATTCTCATTAATCTCGAATGGAGGTTCGCGAGCCATAAACCATAATGGTACGAGCATAACTCATTCTATGGTCCAAGCTTTTGTATGGCCATTACAGGCATGCTACGAGATATGCATTGGAGACAGCAAGAAAACAGCGCAGAAAAGTATGCATTAGAGACAATATGAAGATAACATGAAGAGGCATCTTATAAGGCATATATTGGAGATAGCAAGAAAACAGCATGGAGAGGCATACATTGGAGACAGTGTAGGGATAGCGAGGGAACAGTGCAGGGAAACATGCTAAGAAGTATGTATTGGAGACAGCGAAAAAACAGCGCAAAGAGGCATGTATGGGAGATAGTAAGAAAATAATATGGAGAGGCATGAATTGGAGACAGCGCAGAGATAGTGAGAAGAAATATACTGCGAGATATGTATTGGAGATAGCAAGAAAACAACGGAGAGAGGCATGCTTTGGAGACAGCATAGAGATAGTGAGAGGAAATATGTTGAGAGGCATGTATTAGAGACGGCTAGAAAATAGTACAGAGAGGCATATATGGGAGATAGTACGGAGAAGTATACTAAGAAGCATGCTACGGAAACAGCAAGAAAACGGCGCAGAAATGCATGTATTGGAGACATTGAGAAAACAGCATAGAGAGGTATGTATGGGAGATAGCATAAAGAAACATATTAAGAGGCATATCTTGAAGACAGCAAGAAAACAAAGCGAAGAGGCATGCTTTTGAGATAGCGCAGAAATAGCGAGAAGAAACATGCTGAGAGGCATGCTGTGAAGACAGCGAGAAAACAGTGAGGAGAGGCATGTATGGGAGACAGCGCGGAGATAGCGGGGAGAGGCATGCTGAGAGGCATACTATGGAGACAACAAGAAAACATCGTTGAGAGGCATGTATGGGAGATAGCGCGGAGAAGCATGCTAAGAGGCATACTATGGAGACAACGAGAAAACATCGCGGGTAGGCATGTATGGGAAATAGCGCGAAGAGGCATGCTGCAATGCATGCCATGAAAACAACGAGAAAACATTGCGGGTAGGCATATATGGGAGATAGCATAGAGAAGCATGCGGAGAGGCATGCTGCAGAGACAGCGAGAAAATAGCGCGGATAGGCATGTATGGGAGATAGCACGGAGAAGCATGCTGAGAGGCATGCTGCAGAGACAGCGAGAAAATAGCGCGGATAGGCATGTATGGGAGATAGCGTGGAGAGGCATGCTGCAATGCATACCATGAAAACAACGAGAAAACATTGCGGGTAGGCATATATGGGAGATAGCACAGAGAAGCATGCTGAGAGGCATGCTGCAGAGACAGCGAGAAAATAGCGCGGATAGGCATGTATGGGAGATAGCGCAGAGAAGCATGCTGAGAGGCATGCTATGGAGACAGCGAGAAAACAGCGCGGAGAGGCACGCATTGGAGACAGCACGGAGATAGCGGGGAGAGGCATGCTGAAAGGCATGCCAGGGAGACAACGAAAAAACAGTGTGGGGAGGCATGAATTGGAGTCAGCGCGGGGACAGCGCGGAGAGGAATGCTGTGAGGCATGCTTCGGAGACAGTGAGAAAACAGCGCGGAGAGACATGCTGCCATGCATGCCGCTATGTATGCCAGAACACATGTTTGGCAACACCCCACCAAAGACATATAAGGAGCCTATGAGCGCTACAAGCGACATCACTTTTGCACCTTAAATTGACTTTGTGGCCCATGCACCATATATCGCTTATTT
>JAJDFF020000457.1:0-22319 GCA_021527025.2 Geoglossum cookeanum | reverse complement strand
CAGTGACGTGGGTGGAGCATTGTCTGGACCAGCCCATTACCCCTGAGCGGAATGCTCTGAGGTCATACCTCGCAACAGGGTCGGGGTTGTTGTTGTGCGGAAGGTTGGGTAAAGCTGTTTGAAAAGAGTTGTTGAGTTGGGTATAACTTATGCAGTTTGTAAATAGTTAGCTTGTTAGACTCCGTCATCGCCCCGTCCATTGATCGATTGCGCTTACATATACACAGTAATGTCTACTGACTCTGGTGAATATTGGTGTAGACTAGGTGGCCACAACAAATGCGACTAGATATCCGACCTGGTGTCTCGTGGGCCGTGCGCGCTGTGCCCAGAGCCCTCTCGGAAAAAACGGCTCATCACGTATACATACCCGGTCTACTTCCCCGCCATGTAGGCCAGTCCGCGGAGCCCCTCCGTGTAAGTAGGCTGCACGGGCCAAGGTTGTGGTCCCCTGGCTCCTTGGTATTGATGCTGACTGCGAGATCTGGCGCCAAGGCAGTGGGGGATAGTTGGGTCCGCAACAGAGATGGTACGTGAAGGTGCGGGGCCCAGGCGGGGGAAAAGGCGCATGGGACCTGTTCGCAGTTGATCTTGCGGTCCTTGTGGTCGGACAACGGAGTCCTGGGGCTATTCCTATCATCACCGGGGGTTGACCTGGAGCCGTCGCTGACGCCCTGAACCAGGTCCACAAAACTATCATACTCTGGGTCTTCTTCGTCATCGTACTCCCACTCGCCCGCCGCCCCTACTAAGTGCGCAATTCTCATCAACGATTCTCGGACATACAACAAATGTGCGCTTGGCAGCGGCAAGGCGTCAGGCTGTTGCCCGTTTGGAAGAGGTGGGGGTTCAATATGTCGGAAGGGTATAGTTGCGCCGGATGCCATGGGGGCGGGAGGGGGGGTGCCGGGGGGCGTTGTAATTTCGGGGCCGTTCCAGCAATTGATGATCATTTGGGGCTTTGCCACCCATCGGAATATAGCGTCAAACTATCCATGCGATGAAAAGTTAGTGGATCATTCTCACGGGCCATAGTAATATACCGCCATACCTCTTTCGCTCCACCGTCATAAGTAGACCAATCCACCACAAGCACAAACGCCATCGTATCCCACGAGCGGTGACAAGACGGGGTCATTGGAGTCCCATTATCCAGTCGATTGATATTCCGTCCCCCTGATCGCTCGACCCACCCATCACATTTGTCAGAAGGGCCGATAATGCCTCCTCCCCGAACATGTCCCTCACGAGGTCAATGTAGGTGGCGAGCCGCGGGCTTGAGGTGTTGGACGTTGAGAACGCGATGATGTCGACTGGGGAAGTATCGCCGCCTGTGATGCGGCAGAGCCCTGCAGATGGAGAAGTTGCTGCTGCGGCTGGCTGTGTGGATGGGGGAGGTGGCAGCCGCAGGGTCAGCTTCGAGGGGTATAGGTGTAGCAACACTGCTGGGACTGGGGCTGCCTCTCGGCGGGCAACCCGCGCCGCTCGACCTCATAAACTGACACGCGACATAGATATCAGCATACAACTTCGCAGGGAGCTCCTCTCCCCCGTTGTTGTGCGGGGTTAGCCTCCCGATGATCTAGTCTGCTGCTGAATTTGGATTCGGACCCAGCTCCAGTACCCCGAGGATAGCGTTCTGGAACTTTTTATGGGTTTCAGGCGTAAGGTTGCCACGAGGGGCAGCTAGGATGACTTGTTTCGCCTTTGCAACCGGGGAGACGTCGATTGGCGCAGGGTCCTGGGGACGCAGTATGGTGATGTCCATCGTCGGATGGAGGTTGACAAAGTGGTGGGAATGAGCGTGAGAGGTCACGTGCATGACCAACAGACCAGGCCACTGGCGGCCCATTTCAACTCATAATACAACTCGTAATACGACTCGTAATAACTCTACAATAAAAAAAATACAAAAGAAAGACGGTAGTAGTCTACCGCACACAGACTTGTGCTCTTTTCCACGCCTTCTGAGACTCCCTATCACAATATCTCACCCTCTCTTCCCCTAAAACAGTATCTCAGCTTCGTTTCTGAATCCACACTTCCTCCCAGCGACCGGACTGTTAACCTAACCTCTTCTTCAAACTCCTTCGGCGCCATCAGCTGAACGTAAGGTACAAAGAAGATGGGTGAGATCACAATACGCATCGCATACTTTGCAACCGGCACCCACTCCCCGCGCGTCATGGGGAACCCGTCCATCGATTTTCCCTCACCACAACTGCAGATAGGCAACTCCCTATACTCCGTGCCGAGCGGGATGCAGTTCTGTATGGGATATTTACACGTCTGCTTGTGGGTCCATCAGTGTAGGCATCGCTCTACTAGTGCGGGCAGGAGATTCTTCCATAGGATGCTTGCAGGCTCGGATATAGCGACGTCGAGCGAATGTGCATTAGCAAGGCCTTGGACTGCGAGGCCTATTTGGGGGGGGGAGGGTTTTGTGAGTGGGATGACATATGCGTCTAGGAGAATGGACCCAGTGTCGTGGTCATGGCGGAGGGAGGTAGCGAGGAGGATTGTGTCGTAGCTGTGGTTTTTGTGTTTACAGGCTAAGGGGAAATTCCCTGTAGGACCCCCGTTGGGGTTTCGGCCGGCGAAGCTTTGGAAGAGGACGTTGAGAGATTTCTTTGAAGTCGAGCATGCTGTTAGTTGGTTGCTTGTCCGCTCCGAGGCTGTTTCCCGCGCGCTCCGCGGCGCTGAATGTGGAGCCCATGGGACCATCTAGCCAGTCGAACCTCCTGCCAGTTACGGAGATGGTGGGTTGTTGGGACAAGGTGACACGGGAAAGCCCCAGGTGATAGTTTGTGTTGTAATAGAACGATGTATTTTTTCTATCTAAGTTGGAAGGAGGCGCGGCCGAAGGACGCAGAGAAAAACTTTTCGCCCGCTAGCGTTTTAAGCTAGTCAAATAGGAGCCACGCAAATTGGCTGTCCTCCATACAAAAGAATCTCGGTTATCTCCGCGCCGCCCGCGATACACGATATTCCAACAGTTTGCAAGAGCCCACCGTCTTGGGTGGCGACGGGGAATGGATTGGAATTGTAACCGTCCCGAACAAGGGACGGGGATAAGGGGGTAGCCACCTCGATCCAGGAGCTTTTGCGGGCTAGTTCGGGTCTCGGAGCCATCTATAGGGAACAGGCATACAAGACGGCGAGATGTGACCCCTCCGATCTCTAAGAGAAGTGTAGATGGTGAATTGGGCCGTACCGCGACTTTGGGCCGTGGACTCTTCCGAGCCGATAGGAATGTCGACGCGCACCTGGACTTCTTTCGCCTGACATTCCTGGTCGGGATTAACGCGGGCGGAGAGGCAGTGTTGTTGATTATGAGGCCCGTCTATATCTGGAGATACCCCTCTCTGAAGCTGCTCGGTGAGGCTCACTGCTCCGGGGATACCTGGGACATCCTCGGTGATCCAGAGATGCTTCTCGCTGTCCAGCCCACACTCAAAGATGACCACCCGGTCACCCAGATCCTCAAGGAATCGACCGGTCGACGGGGAGGGGCTGACCTGGAGGCCGACTCGAATATCTTTCCGCGGTCCTAAGAGTAGCATGAATGCTGGAATTGGACACATTACGATTAAGTCCGCATTGCCCACCCATCCGTGCCCATCCTCTTCCACCCCACAGGCGGCGTCGCTACCCATGTGAGTTTTAATTCTACCGAAGAAACACTGGATGTCGAAGGAGTTGCCGAAGAGTTTCTCTGAAGCCGCAAAGAGATTTAGCCTGGGTACTCCAACGGTGTCGGGCGATTTGCTTGTGAAGATTCCAAGCTTTTCTCGCGGGACGACAAGGGTGACGAAAATTATAGGTTGTAGCTGGTTCTTCGCGAGGACGCCTTTCTCGCCCGAGGCCGGTCGAAGCGTTCCAAATTGCGCGACAATCAAGTGTCTGGGGACACAAAAGAGTGGGTTCTCCCGCAGCCCGAAGACATGAAGGTAGAGGTACAGCTCCTGTAAGCTATGAGTTCCTACGACCAAAGAGCAGTCACCCTCGACTCTTGAAAGAAATTTATCCATAAACTGGTGCCAGTGGGTCACAACGTTCGTCCGCGCCCTCCATAGTAAAGCTGCTAGGCTAATTCGCGAATAGCACTGGAGATCTGTCGCCAGGGGAAACTTCAACTCATGCTGGTGCTCCTGCTCCGTTAACCGACTGTAGTGTTCGTGGGTAAACATCTGCAGATAGAGTTCAAAGAAGTATTCAGCAAGCTGGTCTGCGTCGAAGCCTATGCGGTAACCTAGATTTGGAATAGACTTGGAAGCGCTAGCGGTGTGAGAACCGCCGAGCCCTCCATGGAATTCGTAGTCGGTGTTGCTTTTGCTTCCCATCATCGATCGGCCGTCCTAGTAATATCACGGACTCGGCGCCCACAGCCTCCGTGGTAATGCCGAGTAAATGTCCTACTAGAGCAAGCCCTATCACCAGTGACATGGTCGTCACATCGGATTAAAGTGTTTCATATAGAGCTGACGAAGTATCTGTCGAGGCCTGCAGAAGGTATTCGGTATATAGGTGAAGCTCGCGTTCTGGGATATAGAAATTGTAGAAGGTATTCCAAAGAGTGTCTTGGTCGCAATCACCATCAGCGATGAGTGTGAAAAGGAAGACATTCCGCGCTAAATATCGGAAAATTAGAAAAGCGTTTACAAGGCCAACAGTTTGTGGATCTACCCACCTAGTATAGCAGTGTCCAAATCACAGCATGTAATATCGAAATCAAGGCTCCCAACTGATAAGCATGCCCGATCAGCACGGGGACATTGTAACCTAGTCTTTGTATACAACTAACATTGTTCATCCTGACATCTCAGCGAGTAGAGAAGGTTCCGGGATCCCCATAGGCAAGCAGCAGGATCTTCACCGTCTGTGGCTGTTCACCGTCTGAAATGTCGCATGAGCGCCAGTCGTGGAGAAGATTGACAGCTGGGGTGTTGCCGATGGGGTAGAACCAATACCGGAGGTTGATGCGGGTAGGAGAAAGCATGTCCGGCAGAATGTCTGGCTCTTCCTGGTGCCTCTAGGGACGGTATCTGGCGAACAAAGTCAGAATCTCAATTTAGACTTCAATAGGTAGTAGTACGCAAACATCAAACGGCGGACTATAAACGTCCAAAAACAGCCGCACCCACGTTGGGGAAGGGAGTTGTCCCCACCCTACGAGAAGGGTTCGTAACGAGATACGGTTCAGCGTAGAATTCGCAATCACAGCGTTGACGCGAAGGGGAAATGGGCCGGCACAATAAGGCGTAGGACCCACTTAACCTCGTGGGCAAAGTACGGACTGCTGATCGGAGCGCGGGATCGATGGAGTTGACGTGAATAGACGGATCGAATTTATCCTCCGTTGCCTACCAGAGGATGCCCGTGTGTTGTAGAATACATGTCTGCCAGGCCACGTCCAGAGCCTACGGCCGATCTCCGGAGTGATCAAGCAGAGCCCCGAAACAGGTCTGTGGCGGGAACAGACCCCTCATGCTTGCGTACCTAGCAGAAGGACGCATGTTGCCGTGTAGGATATCGGTACAAATGCGTTCACCTAGCACTGTACAGCATACTCACAACAACGCGAACCACCCGCCAGCAAACCACGGCATTCTTGTCTATAGATGCAGAACACAACACAGGGTACTCCGCATAGTACCTCACACGGGGACGTGTTTGTTGGCGGCGTCGTCATTCCATGCGAACCCCTTTGGCTTTGCCTTAGCATCCAGACCGAATCTCTCAGATGACAGCGTACCTAGTATTGCGGTGTCGGAGGCCAAATTGCGGTCCGCATGGCAGGCTCTCTCCGCGGAGACGCGCAGGTTGCGGAGTGGGATAGAGACACCCCCGAGGTCTTCCCCGACGACCGAGCAGCAAGCGGAATGACTAGAGACGAGCCAGTTAGCTATCAGGACGTATGACGAATAACGATAAGAACTAGGGCGATGTGAGTACCCTCCGCGGGCGATTTCGCTGTTCCCTCGCGTTCTGGCGTTGGAGTGGGTTGACTTCGCTCTCAGCTTCCTCCGCGATGAGTAAAGAACTCGTCGGAGGCGAATTACGCAGCCGCGTGACAGGTGTGTACAGCCCCCCCCCCCCGGAAGTCTCCGGACACCTTACGTTCACTAATGAAGCAAAGTGTTGTGGAGGCAGGATATGAGCCCGGGCGATTAGCTAGAATTCTTGGCGCGGGTAGCTTACCTACCTCGCTGCCGCTCGTTTTTCGTAGCATAGTAGGCACACGAACGAGAGCATTGAGCACCCTACCCACCGGCCCCGATACTCTCCACAGTGTCCAGAGACTTCTGGGAGGCGGCTGTACCGTACTCTAGCATAAGAAGTAAAACATTTATTTATTTTTAAGTTGTACTCTGCACTCTCTGTACCCTATGCTCTCTGGATTCCGTACCCGTCTGAACCATCCCGCACTCTCTGGACTACTCTGTTCTCCATCCATATCACTCTAACAGAAGACATCTTTCCCACTCCTCCTCGCTTAATCCCCACTTCTCGGGAATCAGAGAGGGACAGAATACTACCCGTACTCTCTCGCAACTTGAGGCGTGAGCACTGCAGATAATTTGCCTAACCCAACTTGCAGAGAAACATGTGAGGGTTTAGTTTGATTTGGATTCTCACGTTGGAAATGAGATTATTTACTTTGTACTGTACAATATATATATTCATCTAGTCAATAACTTGTATTTTTTGATACTCGACAATATAGTGGAGATAATTCTGGCCCTCACGTCCTCCCCATCGGCCATGGGAATTGAACGGCAGCCTTGAGATATCCAGCAAGACTTTGCTTTGACCGCGTTCAGGGCTGGCTTGCCCATTCCCCTCCACCTTCATCACACCCGACCGACTATTGACTCGCCTTAGCTAGCGCGGTCGCCGCCCGCAACATCAGCGACAAGCACAAAACCACCGACACAACGAAGGTGCCCGACCTCAGGAGGCTCCACCGGTTGGATGCCACATTAATATAGAGGAGTGTGTAGGCAACACGCACGAGCAGATACGCGGCCGCGACGCTGTTCAAGGTGCTCGGCGGCAGCTGCGCGACATTGCCCAAGATGATAGCGGCGCTAAAAACAGCGAGGTTTTCCATGCCGTTGACGTGGGCTGCCCGGGCACGCTCATACCGCGCAAAGACGTTGGCTGGCACGCTTTTCTGCAGCACGGTGTTCCAGTTGGAGGAGCGGGGGTTGGAATTGTTCCAGCGGCCATTGTTGGCGCGCTTGATCAGGTAGATGGCGTAGCTGTGCGGGAGGATGCTGAGGACGTAATGGGCGGGGATGGCGAAGGCGGAGTAGTTTGTAGCCGCCATAGGTCCGGGTGTCTTGGTCCACAACGGGGGATAGGTGGGAGTCCGTTGACTGTTTACGTGCTAGGTGGAGTTGGGGGCTGATATCCCTTGTGAGCGTGAAGAGTGGTGGCGCGCGACTCGAGTCACTGAGTTGCAGTGACCCTAAGCGTGTTTGGTGGAGATGTGACAACGTGGCCTCTTTGGCCATGGATGAAGAGCCGACCGCCCGAATCGATACAAAAATAACCAGTTCCTTATTTCAGAGACATCTGCTCCAACTCTCTTCCGGCTTTAAGCATTTATCCAGACATTTAGCTATTCCAGTAAGTAGATCAATCCATTAGAATGCCAAAAAATACGGGATATAGATGGGCCAGCGACCGGGAGTCGCGTATACGCTCTTCGACCCGGTGCTTCTTCTATTGTCGCAACTCGAGCTGCCATGCACATCGCGACGGGGGAGATCCCATCCCATCCGTATCGTGGGGTTTTGGGTGACAGATTGGGTGGCAGGTTGGCGCGAGTCGAGCAAAGGTGGGCATTCCCCATTCCAGCTCGTGTCGTCGACGCCACACTGTGGGGGGCTAGCTGGAAATGCCCTTCGTACATCGCCGCGCCCTCGCGCCAGCAGCGCCTCGCCGCCTGTTGCCGGTTCTGGGTTGCATGTCTCGGCATTTGTGTGGCAGATGATGTATATGCTTATAAACAAACACTATCGTCGGCGACTTTTCGTCTGAGATTGTCTGCAATTACTCTCTCTATCTATTGGGGGCCAGCCAGCCAAGGCCATAGGCATACCAAGGTGCCCACTCCTCGGGCGATTGGAGGCAAAGCCCCTGCTGAAGGGCGGTAGGGCTCAAAGAATGGGCAAATATCAGGGTGGTGGTTCAGCCGCGCTGCTCGGCAAGTCGCCGCCCCCCAATCAACCACCCGATCAGCCCCCCATCAATTCAATATTCCCTTTTTGTGGCGCACCTGAGAGACATGCAGAACGGTCAGTCCTAGCAAAATCCTCGGCCTAGAACGAGGTTTTGTGGGTCGCTGTCTCGCTTCGGGTGGTGCGGTTGGGATTCCCGCCCCGGAAATGAACTTTAGGTGCGTGGCCATCAGCCGGGATGAGCAGCGACGGGAAGCCAAAAACCCGCTGTTACATTGGATAATTGACCAGGCGATTGGGCTGGTGAGGGGCCCTCGTTGGAAGATGGCGGTGATGCCAGTTCGGGTAATTTTATGTGGGGGCCGCTCTTCGGAGATAGACAGGGCGCTGTCAGCTGAGCGGGATGCAGTAGGCAGGCTCCACGGACCGGCGGAGCTGGGGTATAGATACTGGGTTGGACCTCTCTTCCTGGACCACTTAATGTGGCTAGCAAAAGGGTGTTGTTAGTCGATTAGCCAAATAAAAGCGATGGCGGTAAGTCTAGCTCCTCGAGGTGTATCGCTAAGGCAGTTAGTGAGAAAGTTACTGACGGGTCGACTTTACGCAGACCAACCCCAAAGCACCCGAAGCGGTCGTCAGCAGCAGTCGCTGGGTGGCCTTCAAGCAGTGTCTGATTCCCCTGGCACCACTGCCCGTCACGATCGCGGTAGTCACGCTCAACTTCAAACAATATTTTGCATGGAACGTAAAGCAACACAGTTCAGAGGCGACCAACGAAATTCTGAATGCTTTTCAGTTTGGTAGTGCTGCATATTCGATACTGCTCGTCGCGTCAACGGCCGCGATTGTCCTCCACCGCCTCCGCTATGAGCTTTTGGAGGGAGATGGGATTCCACTCGGTTGCATCCTCACGGGCTACCAACTCAACAATGTGAAGCCCCTAGCCACCATGGGATTCTGGGCCGGGTTGTTTAAAGGCTGGCCTGGCAAAGCGCGGTGGCGGCATATTTCGTTTGTAGTATTTATATTGTGGGCGTTAGTGACAGTGAACGTCGGACCGCCATTTGCTGCGATTGCTGTCATTCCTAAACTTGGATGGTGGGGTGTTGGGGAAGTCACGATCCTGAAACAGGGGGAAATCGAAAACACTATGGTAATTGATAGATTGTTCATATCGAACAGCACGGAGCTTTGGCCGAATCACCTAACAGCCGACCTCATCCCCGACAGGTCCTGCACCACCTCCAACGCGACGCTTAACGAAACTTGTCCGGCAGGCGGATATTCAGCTATCTCAGAGACAATGCCTAACTGGAATGCCATGACGTTGTCGACCTGGAACATCACATTTTTTAATGACGGTGCCTCTCGCTACCTCCAATCTCACACCTACCTCTCCTCCTCGATCGCGGTCGTCTCCTCCTTGGGGCAAGTTCTCACCCGCTCCCTAGCAAACTATTACAGTTGGACCGATGTTAACTGGAAGGTGACGATGACGAGAAAAAATTCGAGCGACATCCTAAGCCCATTTGTTGTGGTTAACTGTGCCCTCAACCTCAGAAACACTTCGATGATCGAATTCCCTTATTACAATTTTGCAGACAGCAAGAACAACTCACGAAGGTGGATTTCAAATCAAAGTTACTTTTTATCGGACGGTGCTCGCACATCCAACCCAGTTCAGTTTACATGGGTAGACCTGGACCAGTCCGATGGGTTACCGTTTCTCGGAGCAACTTTCCGGCTCAATCGGGAGAACATCACCTATGCTAATGGGACTTCAAATAACCCCGTATTTGCCTGCTCTGTGGATGCGCAATGGACTCCCGTGATACCCTCTATGGAACCGCTGGAAGGCACTGTGGTCACCCCGACACCATCGCTTAAAAGGACAACGAGAATTTCTATCGATTCAGGATGGGCACGGGCCTTGAATGTCCCTCTACCTGATTCAAACCTCACTACCATTGAGTCAATCATCCATGATCTCACCTATGATGTACCGGAGGACAATATCCATCTTAATGATTTCAGCTCATATGCGGCATCTGCGATCGGACTGCTGGTCACAGATGGTATTTCCCGTTTAGGTTGGAATGACAGGTTTGTGTACACGACACACGATGATAAAGGTACCCTCTATTCCGTAACCAACAACGGAACTTCCCTGGGTTGGACTACAGCTGCCAAAATTAATCCCGATTGGGTTGAGCTCGACATTGAAGTCTTTCAAAATGGCTACAGCTACTCGGTCAGGACCGCCACGGTTAGAATCGCCTTAGCAATCCTTCTCCTGCACGGCCTCATCGTGGTCATCCACACAATAATCTTGTGTTTTCCCCGGCGCCCCTGGACTAGCCAGAGCTGGGGCACCGTGGGGGAGCTGGTGCTGCTAGCACTGAACTCGCGACTGGTCAAGGAGAATTCGGCAAACTCAAATACAGGCGCTGAGGAGCAGACATGGAATCAGCCCTTGAAGGTTCGGGAGGTTGGAGAGGGCCGTCTAGAGATCCTGGTGGGAGATATACAAAGGGATACCGAGATGGGGACGGAGACGTTCTATGAAAAGGTGCAACCGGGGAAGGCGTACGACGGAGGAGGTATCCCAAGAGAAACATCGTGAGAGGCCAAATGGATCTAATTGCAAGTGCTGTATGCGCTCTGCCCTCGACCGAGTGGTGTAAACGCGGCAAGTGGGAAAAAAAAAGGCATCCTTTCTCGCTCCCTAACCTTTGACCATAACGGGCTGCCTTGTAGACAACGATTTAACCGTAATGACCAGTTTTATTCCTATTCTTACGAGTGCGTGTTAGGGTGGAGAATACCAACCTACCCGCTGACTGCCGGCCTGGGGTGTAGGCACGCGTGTACTCGAGATGGTATTGTAACTACAAGGCCATAACCAAGCCCCAGCGAGTGACCTGCCCAACCACCTCGGCCAGAAATGGCATCGTGCATCCTAGCAAGACCGCGCTGCTTCTTCCTTCTGCCGCTCCGCCGCCTGAATGCTGTGACCGTAATACCAAACATTGGTTTAAGACAACATCATCAACTGCCCCATGCTGCTTTCCGCCCGCTATTTAAAACGCCTATGGCTAAAGCCCGTATATAGAAGCGGGTAATAGTAATTTTAAACGCTATGACTATCCATAATCTTGGCTTGGGACAATATATATATATATATATCTTCAATGGTATTCGTGATGAAAAGGGCTCCGAAAATGGAGGTGGGTGCTGCCGTTCTTTGAGGTGTTTTGTCTGGAACGCGGCATAGGGCTGCCAGCCGTGCCTGCTCGGCAGTTCCGGAGGGGCGGTGGCCATAGGCTACCACCAACCCTTGGCAGCGGCAGGCCTTGGCCTGCCGGAATTACATAGTCAGTGCGATGTCCACCTCGAAGGGTGCTCTCTAGCATTAATTCTACATCTACGTTCTGACCGATTGTTCCAATGCTCATTGTGTGCCCTGCTTAACCCCGTGGTTCTCACATGTTTCCACCTGGGCGCTGTGGAGGCAGACACACATACGTAGCAAGCTAGACAGTTACGAAACAACTTTCCACCCACCGGCCTCGAATTGCTATCTACAGCGGTTCGCGTTAACCTTATCTTTCTCATCCGACACTTCTGGCACATGTCAACTATCCCTCTAGAATACCGCTCTAACATACGATCGCCATCTCTTCGTTCCATTCCCGTCGCCATGATCAACCTCCGATTTGGGCGTCATCCTGGGCAAACCGATCGGAGAAGGACTGGACGAGTTTCATTATCCGTTTAGTTCAACTTGTGCGGATCTGGGTACCTCTGAATCACCAGATATAGTGGGGCAAGTTGTTATTTTAGCGGTCTTAGGCAAAGGTGGAATATCTTTCTTTACTACCAGGTTCTTGCTGGCAAACACAGGTACCATGTGAGGCCCCCGGCCCAGCCCATCCGTTCTTGAAACTGGCCTAATCGATCTTCCACCCATCAGGGCCGTTCCGGATACCAAACCACGCTGCGAAACTATACGGGACCATTCCGGGCAGCCGATATGTCCCTGCGGAAATCTTCCCAGCCGCCCATACCCTCAGACTCCACGTTAACCAGGCCACCACCCAGAGATAACCCACCACTTTTGCAAGCCGCCCTCCACGATACCCTAGCTTCTTAGCAATCGTAATCACAATGTCCTCGGCTGTGATGGCCAAAGGTTGGAGAATGAAGAACCGGAAGTGTCCAAAATCCTGGTGGGTGGCCATTATGCTGCCGAATGCATGCATCGCAGCCGTCATGGAGAAGCCGACATAGAGCTGGGTGTATCTGGACAGGATGGAGCCTTTGCGGAACCTAAGTGTCCTCGTTACTGTGGTAGTGATGGTGGATATGGGCTATGCCTGTCAGCAATTGTTAATTCAAAGAAAGTTCATCAACAAGGCTATATACTCTTCGCAACATCTGATGCCAAGTATTTCTACATATTCTCGCATTTAGCTCCACAAACTATTTTTTAGAATGGGTGTAGGAACACTTAACCCCCAAAACCGCCTGACTGTCCACGAATCCGAAATCGATCCGAACAGTAGCGGCCAGTCCCTCGGCGAATAAATCCCCAACACCGTCGCAGTCAACGCAGCTACAGAATACGATGCATCGAGATGGGTCCGCAAATGCGTCAAGCACATCCACGAAAGGAGGATCTGGTTTGGCCAGAACGGCTGTATATGGAAGCTAGAAGGTCGGCCGTATACGAAAAGGTAGCTGTTTCCGATGAAGTCGATGAGGAGGGCTAGGAGAGATATTCTGAAAAGCATGTCGAGTACGAATCTCCTGTGGAATTATAAAGGGCAGAGGAAGGGCAATTGTTAGCTGTCAAGAAGCTCTTGGAAATCAACGTGGTCTGGTTGGTTCCCCCACCAGACAGGATATCCGACACGCGGTTTGGGCCCAATGTTTTTAACCTCCCAAGAACAGTTTATGCCCCGATGATTGACCCAAACCCTCGCGCACCACAGCCATTTTGTGAGACTCCAAGCCTGCATGCCCCCGCGCCGCGGCTCCTTCTCCTTTTCCCTATTCTCCTCTGATTTGCTGTATTTTCCGCTTCCTTCTACTTCATAAAACTCCTTGTCTGCATTTGTCAACACAATATAATCGAATCCCCGGTAGACCGATCCGATAAACAGCGTTCCGAGCCAGTAGTCTCTGGAGGGGTCTCCGGTGGTGGTGTAGGGAAGCTTCATGGCTACGGGGAGAGCGAGGGCGAGAAATAAGAATATGCGGAGCCAGCGGGAGGAGAGAGAGAGAATCGTGGTGAGGGCGAGGTATAACCCGACCATGAAGCCTCTAGTTACCGGTTGCCGCTCATCTAGAGGGGGAAGGTTGTACACCCCCGACATTATCAGAGATAGTCTGGATAGATCCATATATGCAGCCTTATCGTGCCGATGCTGAAGCTCGGTCTATCCTTCTCACGGCAGTAATTCGATAGTTGTTGAGGTGGGTATATTCATAAGCGTTTCCAACCGTATGTATACAGTTGTAAAAATCCTCGGACGAACGCATCTGCGCAAGGATTCGAGCCGGTCCAAGAAAGACCCGCCACATTGGGAGGGATTAACCTGGCCACTTGCCTCTAATTAGAGTAATAAGAAATATTTCTTAGCTTTAGTGTATCTTCTTATATTAAGATAGCAGTTCATCGTCTGGTCGATCATTTGGTAAAGTAGCACGAGCAAGCCCCCCCCCACCGCGAACTGGTAGAACTAATTGATGCACAACTCCAGGAAACCAAGTAGTGAAAGGCTCAAAAGTCTATAATAGAAAGGCGTTAAAAACAGTCATTTTACCGGCCTATTGTATTTCTCCGTACTCCAACAGGGTGTTTTTGGTAGTGGCACTCTCCTCTATTGCCCATGTTCCACCTCCAACCGAGGTGTTGTCACATGCTCAAGGCTGCGTGACTGGCGCTGAGATCAAAACAAAGCGTCCGACTCGCCTTGTTTCCCATTCAAATGGGTACCTCTAGGGTTTATAGCTCCAAGGAACACGCCCCCGGAGCACACATTGAGTCCAAGCCAGAAGCGGAGCGAGAGTTGCACGCTCTTGACTATTTCGGTATCTAAATAAATTGTTATACCTATTCCACCATGATTCTCCGAGCAATACTGTCCCGCGTTGACATGCGCACGATTTCCCCGCGATGATCCGATTGTTGTCAAAGAGAGGGCTCCCTGGAAGTTCTCGTCCATCCGAGATATAATTGCAACACTGTATACGTCTTTGAAGCGCTTTTACTAGAAAGATAGCTGTTCTGATGAGGATATCTACTTCTTACAACCTTATTGGTCAAAACATCTATTATGTATAGAGCATTATTAAAATAGACTGATCGTATATACCTATAAACGTATAGGAGGGCTTATGTGAGAATCTGTTGTCAAGCTCACATGTCTGTAGTATGTATTGCAAGTATGCGTATAGGTTCGATTGATTAATTGCTCGCAAGCTCCAAGTGATAAGTTGACACAGGTGCAAGAAAAGAAATTTTGTCCCGCCAAGAACCCGCGACGGGAGAATAGGGGCAGCGTAAATTGGCTGACTCCTATTTGTTGCCACAGAAAAGTCTCGACCCACCACCGTAATTCTCATGTGAACCATCCAACAGCATGAAGTGTGCATATTAGTTGGTCGGATCGATCTATATTTAATTATCGTATTTAGAATGTTGTAGATAACTGGAGTCACAAATACGACATATGATTAATAATTTTCTACCATAGTAAACTTTTTCCAAAAATGCGCATATGGGGCGTGGACATCTAGCAAGATCGGAAATATATACTAGAGATAGAATAAACCCTCCGTAGTAAAAAAAAATAATAGAGCAGGATATAAGCTACCAACACACAAAGGCGGTGAGAAAAATAAATCCCAACCCCCCCCCTTCTTCCTATAGGAATGGAATTCCCAGTGGCTCATAAGCCCCGCTAAGATATAAAAATATTTCAAAAAATATTCCCGAGATTCTGCCGTCCCGCGATTGCGTGTTGGTGGACGCGGGCCGGAGTCCGTAAACTGCGGCAGGACACGATGCGATGCACCCAGTGCATACAGTGCTGTGTATTGCATCGTGGGGTGCTCATTTAGTCTCTGATGGGGTTTGAGCCTGGAATGAGCTGTGGCTGGCTACCTTGTCATGTGGAATCAGCTTAAATATACCGCCTTTTCTAAGCCTATCGTTACTCGAGAAGAAAAGGGTGGCATGTGTCCCCTCTCCAGATCAATAACCCAGATGAAGTTTCCGAAATCCCTGTTCCAAATTTTCCAATTCGCATACAACCTCCTGGTAGAAGCGTGCCTGTAGCTCCAGATTAGTAAGGTCGTGTCCACGGCCAAAGTCGCAAGTCAGACATTTCCTAACAATCCTTCCGTAGGTGGCTCCCAAGGTCGAGCCCAAGGTCTTGCTCAGCCTTCTGGCGGCATAGAACTCAGTGTACCGACTATCTTGGTCATTATCTAGGTCCTCTGGCCTCTGCAGGCTTAGCAACGGTGCCTGCAATGCCAGTTCAAGCAGTATGACCCCAAGGTGGAAGAGGAAGATATTTGGGGCCGGCGACTTTTGTGTGGGAATCTCGTTGGCGGAGGTTGGTGATAACCGTGCCACTAGATGCGGAGTTGTTAAGGGGCTTTGCTGCTCTAAGTCTGCACGATCAAGGCCGAAGAAAACGACGTCTTGGCTCCGCCAGCTCCTCCGGAGCCAGGGGGTGGCATGGAATTGTAAGACTGCGGTTGCCAGGGACTTTGCTAACCGTAGTCGCTCCCATTGTGCCATTCCCCCCGTGGCTCCTGTACCCTCTGAGAGCGTTGAGATTACCTTGGCTAGCGAAATTGACCTTTTGGACAGGTTTGTATCGGGTTGCGGATAGTAGACAAGGTGTTTGCATGAGCTTGTTTTGTCTAGGAAGCCGATGCATCCATCGGGGGGAGGGTTGCGGGAAGAGCTCTGTATCTGAACGCAAAAGTTCCGTCTCGAGCACAGATCTGGGAGCGATAACTTGATGGATTCCGCAGCCTGTTCCGGTTCTTCGACGACCTTCGCGGTGGGGAGAGGTGCAAAGCTGACTCGTGTACCCTTTGTCCGCTTCGACACTGGGTGTGATGGTATATCAAGGCTCTGGTCCCCCTGCCGCTTTAGTGATTTGGTCAAGTCCACCAGGTGTCTTGCGGGAACCGTCATCTCTGAAGAACTCGCTCCATCTTCGGCGTAGCTGATGATTGACTCGATGGAAAGCCAGACCGGTTCCGCAACGGTTGCAGAGCGTGCCAACGGCCAATAAGTATAAGCCATTCTGAAGCGCACCCGTGGGGACACAGTGCCGTGGAGGTGAGATGTTTTCGTCTCGAGGCAGAGGTGCGCTGAATGTTCCGTATGAACCGTACATGCATTAGCAAGTGCGTCATATAGTTCCTGGGATGCCTTCTGAACAGTTTGAAACTTTACTACTGTTCCATCTGTCGCTGCCAGCGCATAGGAGCTTGGCTGTGCATCGTTCGTCTCCAGGCGCACGATTTGTTTGGATATGTTTATGAAGTCGTTGTTCAGACAGCGCAACTGGTCTACGCAATAATTGAGCTTCGACTTGGAGAAGCAGAATTTCAGTTTCTCCCTTACGCGGCGGAGCCGTGATATATCACCAATTGACCCCGGCTGAGAACATATGGTTAGCAAAATAAGTTGTCTGGGTGTTTGCACGAGGGCTGCTCAAGCAAAAGTTCTCTAGAGATGATGGAAAAGTGACTTACACCCTCTTGTGAGAGGATAGCCTGAAAATCTTGATTCTGCTTTTCCAACTGCCCAAGCATTTCCTCGATTGAACTTACGATGGACACACAAGCGTCGGCGGACGACCCTAGGTGATCCAACAGTTTCTGGTCCAGTTCCTTGTCCTTCCATGAAGGGTGAGCGAGTCGCTGTTCGAGCATTTGATCCGCCTCATGGCGGCCCATGAGGGACGACAATAGCAGCCTGCATTCATTCCTGAAGATAGTTTTCTGAGTTTTCAGCCTCTTTTCGAACCGATCGAGTTCCGGTGCAAATCTGCGGTATCGCAAATATGGCTCAAACGTGCGTTCGTAGTTGTCTAGTACCTTGATCACGAGCGGTAGGGCCGCAAGCACTAACCCAGCGATTGCTTCTGCTCCTGACATGTCTCGATCGGAGGTAAGGCAACTAGCGGAGGTGTGGAGGCCATTCCGTCGGAATCAGGTCCACGTGACTGTCCAATTACCCCACTTCAGCCGCCCAAGCTTCCCTTTAACAACGCAAACCCCCAGAGAGCCCTTGGGATCTCTAATGGCCGCGACTTCTGAAAAGCAACTCGTTGAGGAATGGCTGCACAGTTCGTACGAGGAGTCCAACACCGCTGGGCGGCTCTTTAAAGCCTCCCTGGACCTTTTCTTCGTGATATGGGAAACAGTGAGAACCCTCGACGGGCTAGGGAAAGGGCACAAAGTTGCTCTACGTGAAGAACTAGGCCGGTTTTTCCTCTGGGGCAAAGGGTTTGATACAAGCCAGGGCGAGCTTGACGATATTTTGAGCATATCGTCTGAGTTACGAGACACAATC
The DNA here is from genome assembly GCA_021527025.2 of Geoglossum cookeanum. Taxonomy (NCBI): domain Eukaryota; kingdom Fungi; phylum Ascomycota; class Geoglossomycetes; order Geoglossales; family Geoglossaceae; genus Geoglossum; species Geoglossum cookeanum. The sequence goes on along the minus strand of JAJDFF020000457.1, from coordinate 4,523 downwards.
ATGGACCTTCTTGGTTCCGTGGCCAGGCTATTGTCTAGAAGTATGCCCTGGTATGGATCACCCGACAATTTCGGAAACTGACAAAAGATAGGGTTTACTAATCTCTTATATTCCATTCACCCAGACGATACGCTTCACTCAAAAAGCAGAGAAGTACAAAAACTCCTTGAGGCAGCGGATGGAACTGCGGAAGGCGCAGGCAGCAATGGTTATGGCGAGGTTGAAGCCCCTAACACAGGGGACTTGGGAGACAGCATTAAAGAAGCCCTAGACGATCTTCAGACCTACACTAGTTGTCTGATGGACCTGGTACCTTCTCTAGAACGGTCGGCAGATGATGTCAAGTCCGCCAATGCAAGGAGAGCAACCCTGAAAGCTTTCGAATTTAGAGTTTCTGCACCTGCCCATGCGTACGTTATGATGATCCGTGATAGGTTCCCAGAATCGGCTGTGCGACTGGCTGAGCGGTTCGGTGAGGCGAATTGGCAAAGATATGAGAGAGTACGGTGGATTAGACGCCGTTTTCTTGCTGTTGGTGGGGAAGCCGGTGATAGGAGCATCGGAAGACCTGATTTGCAGGCGGTATCCGTTTTTCATCCCAATTCTACGTTTCACGATTCCGGCATCGGAACTTCATATGGACAATCGCCTACCTATGCTCCCTCACATACGTCGTTCGTCTCTAGCATCGCAGATGGGGACAGCGGTCGCGCTCGGGTTCCTAGCACGCCTGAAAAAGCACTAGAGGGGAAGCCTTTCCGCTGCAATATATGCTGCGAAGTAGTCGAAAACGTCCGTAACCGCATAAGCTGGAAGTAGGTGGATTTTGACTTCGAAGCGTGATCATATGCTGAGTTTCGTATAGACTCCACGTGTTTGCCGATCTTCGACCTTATATTTGCACTTTCCAGGACTGTGCTACCGCACTAGTCACGTTCTCTACTCGTCGTGAGTGGGTAAATCACGAATATCTGCACCGACTAGGCTCAATCTGGCCTTGCAACGAGTGCCGAGAAATATTTTGTCAACGGGGTTCTTGGCAAAAGCATCTGGAACTAAGGCACAGCGGTTCCTCCGCCGGTGGGGGGGGAAAAAGCCCTCAGTCCTGCGAAAGATGGACATGCCCCTTCTGTTCCATGACACTGAACCCAACAAAAGGTGCTTTTGGCACGCACGTTGGAAGACACATGGAGGAAATTTCCCTTGCCGCGCTTCCAAGACAACTAGATAACGACAGTGAGTGTGAAGCGCATTCACTACAGCAGTCAGAGGATAGTCAACTAGAATCCGACAGTGAACCAGAAACGGGACCTGCGACCCCTGTTATCACGTATTACAGTCAGACCGAAACCGGGCAAGAATCAAGGGGGGGCAAGGGCTCGAAGGTAGATGATAAGCGAAAGGTTGAAGGACTAGGGGGCTCTCATTTGCCAGAGGATATAGATGTTGATCGAGGGTCCCGGGGCGATCCCCCCCTTGAGGATCGAAATATCACTGCGCAAGATGTAGGACGATTCAGCAATTCTCAAACAAAGAGACAACACGAAGCAGATCGGAAACCTGCTCCTCTACTTCCACGTGATAGCTGGCCGGTTCTTGGGGGACAAGGATTCTCACGGCTACCGTCACAGTTAGGGACGCAGGTGGGGGGCGGCTTTCGGCAAGGAGGGAAACTTGAGCGGAAAATCATTGACGAACTCGCAGATGAGAAAAATAAACGGAGAGAACCTCCGATTCGGGGACATCTAGTGGGTAGCGAGTGGAGACCAGCCCGGCTGTCTCCCTTACCAGCGCAATCGCTGCCGCCCCCATACCTAGCTCAATTAGCAGAGGCTGCAAAAAGGGAATTAACTCAGGAATCGCCCCTGCTCAAATTTGGTTCATCCCCTGTTGGGGCCACGGGGAAGGGATCATCGTTCCAGTTTCGATCGTCCTCGGTGGAGGCTATAGGGGAGGAACCAGCGCAATCGCTGTCGTCCCTATGCTTAGTTCAATTAGCACAGCTTGCAGAAAGGGAATCAACTCAGGAATCGCCCGTCCCCAAATTTGGTTCATCCTCTGTTGGGGCCACGGGGAAGGGATCACCGTTCCAGTTTCGTTCATCCTGGGTGGAGGCTGCAGAGAAAGAATCATCATTGCCACCCCCCCCCGTTAAACACCCTTACTGGTTTAACCGAACACCACCAACAGCACCAAAGGGTAAAGCCGCTGAGTCACACTCGTTTATTACCCACCCTCAATTGTTTGATCGAACACCATCAACAGCACCAAAGGGTGAAGCTCCCGACACTCCACCTCTCGAGCCTGGGGACTGATATCCTCTTGCTACTGAAAAACCTTCAACTCCATTCATTCAACCTATCACGCTCTATGTCGTTCTATACTGTAGTAATCTAGCTGGAGAAAAAATAAGCCGAATACACCCTTATTAGCGTGAACTACTTACTAGGGCCCAGTTTATTCCTGAAGTATAAAAAGATATCAAAGTATCCTAATACCAGCTACCAAAATCGCAGAGCAGAATTCCTCCCCTTGGTATCTCCCTAAATAGCCTTGTACAGAGACCCACACCAAAAGTAACAGGACTCGAACTATAAACTCGGCTTAGGCCTTGCCCCACTAAAACTCAACCAAGACTGGGCATTTCGGTGTTGTGCTGGCAGGGTGTTAAGCAAAGGTCGCTTAACTATTTCCAGTTAAGAGTTCAATTACTTTTGATGTGGGTCTGTCGCCCTCGAGTTTACTGGCAATCCTACAGGAGCCGGAATACGGTGGGAGCCTCTAGCTGTGCTGTTACGTGAGGTGGCTAGATATAACTAGGTTGGCAGTGGGGGGACGGAGGAATCTTGGTGGGTTAGCTGGGATTGCGGATTGGATTTGAGGGCCATGGAAAGAGGCCCTGCAACGAGCGGCTGGCTAGGCCTTGTCACGGACTTATAGCAATGCTGTGGCCGCTACCTGTTAGGTGGTTAGCGTGATGGTCAAGTGAATAACACCGCTATACGAAATAGTAGATTGCTAACCTAACGATAGATTACCATTCACTCGTCGGTATCCACCTCGCGCTCTGTTGCCTATATAAGCCCAAAATCCTCTCACAATCCTAGTTTTCTCTCCCCCCCAAATTCCTCTTTTTTCCACTACCTATTCTGATTCTGGTTCTGCTGGATTACACATTCAACCGCGGATTATCTATCAACCTCGACTTTCCACCATGGATCAACCTCATATCCGTGACCGTCTCCTCAAAACCTTCTCGGTGCCTGCCCAGGACTTCAACTCTCGATGGGGTTCGCTCTGGGACAATGGTAGTTTTCTACCTTGGGACCAAAAGGCGCCTAGCCCCGCACTCGTCGACATCCTCTTGGAGCGTAAAGACCTCATTGGCGACTACAAAGTCAGTGGGAGGCGTAAGCGTGCACTGGTACCTGGGTGCGGACGCGGCTACGACGTTCTCCTGTTAGCTAGCTTCGGGTATGACGCATATGGATTGGATATTTCCGAGTCAGCGGTTAAGGAGTGTGAGAAGTTTGCCCAGGAGAACGCGGCTCAGTATCGGGCAAGGGACGAGACTATCGGCGTCGGGAAGGTGACGTTCATCTCTGGTGATTTCTTCACTCAGGACTGGGAAGAGAAGGTCGATGGGGGTGCGCAGTTTGAGCTGATTTATGACTACACGGTACGCTTAACACCCCACTATCCTTAGCACTCCGCGCTCGACTCCATGTACTCACGCGAGCACCTTTTCGGGCGACCAGTTTCTCTCCGCTCTCCATCCCTCCATGCGCCCTGCATGGGCTCGCCGCTACAAGCAACTCCTCTCGAACACTACGCCAGCGCGGCTAATCTGCCTTGAATACCCAACGCACAAGAACCCCGCCGAGCGCGGCCCTCCATTCGCCCTACCGCCAAAGGTCTACCATGCCCACCTCACCCGCCCAGGCTTGGAGATTCCGTACGATGACCGTCTGCACCTCATCGAAGAATTGCTCCCCATCGGGGATCCCGAGGACGCCCTGGTGAGAATCGATCATTGGCAGCCAAAAAATACCCATCCGATTGGAAAGGGAACCGACTGGGTTAGTGTGTGGAGGCACGTATAGTTTGGGTAGGTGATTCTGCGGCGAACGCGCTGTATACTTTTGGCACCCGTCCGTGCTAACGATAATAGATACTGATGCCCGAAAGCGCGAGTCCCATAGTGCTCATCCGCAAGTATCTGAGAAAGCAGTCCTTCGGAACGAAGGGGTGAAGACTTTGTGCGATGTTTTTTGTTTCTTTTTTTATTCTGCGACGGCAGTACCGATGGCTGATTGATGATGGTGGAACAGCCAGTCTCTTGGCTTACCATTTATTATTACTCTTTCTCCTAGTGTAGTCTATTAGTCTGAATCGAAAGCTGAATTTCTCAAGTTAGCAAAACCATTACAACCCACAATTCTGCTCTGGGCACTGGTATTGCCACACCCCTTTTTGGTACTACCACACCCCGGAGTTTGGTACGGCCACACCTTGAAGGTTTG
>JAJDFF020000456.1:0-22446 GCA_021527025.2 Geoglossum cookeanum | reverse complement strand
AACCCTCAAAAAAAAATGACACTATTTGGCCCCCCCATTTTTTAATGAATCCCCTTTCTCCCCCCTTTCCTCGCCCCCCCAAAAAAAGGCCCTTTTTTTTTTTTCCCCCCCCCCCCCCCCCCAAAAAAAGGTCTTACTCCAAAATATGACCCCTACCCCACTTTTCGCAGGAGTAACTTCTAGACCCTGATACACAGCCGTTGGGCCACAAGAGTGACCAGCTCGAGTACTAGCGAGTCGTAAATTTCGAGGTAAAGTACCACCACACTAAAGTTTGTATGTAAAAATACATCTGCGGTAAATTCCAAAGATTGAGGCTGAAAACCACGGGTCTGGATCTACACCCTCGCTTTAAGGACCGTTTGGTGCAGCTTAAGGTCGTGTTGTCACAGCGTGATGTCTATTCCTGGGCAGAATATACTGTTGGGTTTAGAAGAACGCGAGCAGATTCTAATCAATATTCAATTGGCGGAGGTTGCTGGGGCTGTGTTTGCCGTTAGGCTCAGTGAACAGTCTGACTTGCAGCTTTTATAGCTCCAGTTTGGGCTAGTGTCAACGAGAAAACGTAGCTTAGCAGACACCAGTTTTGTAACCATATCTTATACCCAAGCTAATTAAGGCCGAGGCGTCTTTGTAACAAGTTTAGCCAATCCTCTGACTTAATCTTCATAAGGAAGTCTTTTCTTTTCCTCAGGTGAGCCTTCCTCTTTTCTGTAGGTTGTAGGCCAGTGGGTATAGACTTCCTCTTGACGTACTCTTGTAGCTCTAGCCAAAGAATCTTTAACTCCATATCATCTACCACCAGCTGATTATTGAGGACACGGGTTAGGTAATCACTCAGTATATCAAATATGTCTTCCGGCACCTCATCGTTCGTCAATTCTGGATGCTCTTCGTCTCTAAGAAGTCCTCTTAGAATCTCTGACATTCTTAGACAAAAGTGACCTCCTACGGCCAGGGTATCTTGAGGTGACCAGACGGCATGTGGTGTGCCGCCAGGCATAATACTGACAGTGCATTAGTCAAATTAGTCAATCGTTCTTCAGACAATCTGGTCGAATTGCAAACTTACAAGATATCATTCTTTTGTAGTGGCTTCTTTACCCATCCGTCCTCATAACCTTTTGGTCCCTCTGTACCCTGCTCTTTCCACAAGAGTCGGTCGGATTCTCTTCTTTGCGGTTGGAAATACCAGACTTTTAATCCTTCTAGTATCCAGACAAAGGTTCCTAACCTAATAGTGTCCGTATGCTGTCGGGATACAGAGTTTTTCTCTGTCCAGAGGTACCAGGAATCTAATCGTTTATGCCCTCCTTTGCCCATCGTAGGCCGTCCCACAGAATCACTAGGCAAAAACCTAAGCTGGTTAAGAAGGTTTCTTTTCTCGATCTCGGAAGGCCCTTTAAAAGTACCAGTTCTGTCTCCAATTTCAAGCCCATTCCACGGGGCAGAACGCGTTTCAGGGCGGTAGTATCGATTCCTGACATCCATAACGAAGACTTCCCTTGTCATATCGGTATTGCTCTTTACTCCAGTGTCCTGTACGTACATCCTCAGTTTACCGTCACAAAGGACACTGCCAAAAAAATCCTCTGTCGATATCACATCGCTATTGAGTTTACAACGCTCAACCATCTCGTTGCTCAACTGTGAACCAGCTGGTATAAAGATAGGGCGGTCAAGTCCCTTTTCGAGAGATTTCCCAAGATTCTCTGAGGTTTCGACTACTCGAATATCTGGGTCTTTTGAGTATACACCGTCCGCAATGGCCTCCGATAAAGGTCCGATAATGCTGAACTTTGGAGCGGTTGAACTTTGACTTTCCCACAGTTGTCTCAACTGCAACCTCAATGCATTATCCTCTGTAGGCATGCGAGAACAGGTCTCGAGTATTCTCAAATACTCTAGCAGTTCAGCCTGCTCTGTGCCGGGAGCGACACTGAAATCGACATTGCGAATGGGGGTGCCTGGTCTTTCTATCGTATCTCCAAGGAGGTTTCTAATGATCCCATTCTCGGACTTGTTGCGTTTTCGTCTCTCAATCTCTCTCAGCCTCCTTTTCTCTCGCAGTCCTTCATCGTCTCTATGCGAATGATTTTTACTCCTCTTGTTGAGAGGCCTAGTCTGAGAAGGCATCTGAGTTTCGGTAGGTCAAGACGAATCGATAGAGTGTTGCTGGTGACTTGCGTGCTGACACGGTGGGTCTGACACGGTGGGTCGCGTGTCGGCACGGTGGGTTGCGTGTGGGCACGGTCGCGTGTCAACACGGTCACTTGGCGCTGACGGTCTGAGAAGGGTCTGCGGCTCAACGTACTGTGGAGGCAGAATCTGAGCCGGGCGATCAGCTAGAGTTCTTGGCGCGGGTAGCTTACCTTGTACCTCGCTGCCGCTCGCTTTTCCATAGTACAGTACCCCGACAAAAGTGTTCGCGAGCGATTTTGCGGTGAAAACGCGACTTTTAGGATTAGCCAGCCACAAAACACCAGAACATACTGCTACAGGTACAGGAGTTTCAAGGTAACTAATTTAGCTAATTTTCTCTTAGCCACCAAAATTTGAGTATATATTGCTACCTAAAGTACTTCATAATTGCAGGTTCTTCAAGCAGATATTTAATAGATTTTTCACTTATTTTCATTGAAAAACCTCAAAAATTGAGTAAAACTGATCAACTTTGCAAGCCTACAGCTCTAAAACTTAGGTAGTAATATGTATTCAAGAGTTGGCATATTAAAGAGAATCAGTTAGCTTGACTATCTTGTGAGTTCTGGATCTGTATACCTGTGCTGGAGTTTTCTGTAGCTAGGCAAATCAAAAAGTCGTGTTTTCACCGCAAAATCGCTCGCGAACACTTTTGTCGGGGTACTGTATATAGGCACACGAAGCAGAGCATTGAGCACCCTACTACCCACCGCGGCCCCGATACTCTCCACAATACCTACAACAAAAGAGAGCCAAAAAAAAAAAAAAGTTCAAAAAATTCCAAAAAAATTCCAAAAAATTCCAAAAATCTTTGATTTTGTGAGCACATCCTCGCACTGCGTGAAACTTTATGAGCCCTAGCCGGGTGTTTATTGGGCAATGGAGCACATTGATCCCCGCCACATCCTCGCCGTTTAATGCACGTTACTTGCAAATGCTCGCAGATGCATGCATGCAGAATGTGCAGAATGTGCAGATGTGGTTATATTCTCGTGGTTATATTCTCGTGGTTATATTCTCATAGTTATATTCTCGCACACGAACGACAGCATTGAGCACCCTACCCACCGGCCCCGATACTCTCCACAATATTCAAACTTGACGGTGGTGACCACCCACTATATGCGGAATCATGCCAACCCGGCTATATGGAGCCGCATGCCATTTGATAGGTCACCGGCGGCCACCGCCTCCATCAAGGCTTCGAAGCGGAAACAAAAAAATATATCCCAGAACTTGCAATGCTAACCTAATGGGATTAACAGCATGTACGATATTATGGTCAACGCATTTGACAGCGCCATTCGGACATACCGTCAGAGGGCGGAGGAATAGGAAATGAGTAATTGGAACAAAAGAAATTCAAGTAAAATTAAAGCCCTCTCTGTAAGCGACGTTGCAGCACAGGCCATTCGCCGCTGGAGATAAAAACCTTAAGTGCCCCATTCTTCGATGAGAATCTAGATGGCATATCTGTATACTCGAACATGAGACGGCACTCTCTACCGCAGACAGAATACTGTGCTTCGGAATCCCCTACTGGGATCAATGATTCGTGGCTCCTGCGGCGTCTGGTTATCGCATCCATCACCCTTCTGCGTCCGATCCGACCTTCTCGTGGCGGCGTGCTTATGCTCACATCGAATATCTGCATCAAATACGGTCGGGCGAGGCACTTGTCCGAGGCGGCAGCAATGGCATTCGTAGCGAAACACACGGCGATTCCAGTGCCAAAGGTTTTCTGCGCATTTCAGCATGAAGGGGTCACATACATTGTCATGGAAAGAATCAAAGGGGATATTATCCGCAATCGTTGGTTTTCTATGACGGAAGAGATGAAGGCAAATCTTTTGTCTCAGCTGCATGAATTGATCTCCAGGCTACGAGATATCCCACCACCCCAGCCCGGTAGGGTTGGTGCGGTGGACTACACGCAGTTATTCGACTCTCGTATTCAATCAAATGGTTTTGGGCCATTTCCAGATTCTCGAGGGTTTCACAAGTTCCTTCGCCTTGGGATGACGAAATCGGGCAACGACGACCCTGAATTAGAGCAACTAATGACGGCCCATGACGAGAAGCAATATCCAACTTGCTTTACCCATGGCGACCTGAGCACATTCAATATCCTCGTTGGACAGGAAGGAAAGATCGTAGGGATCATTGATTGGGAAATGGCGGGATGGTATCCTATCTATTGGGAGTACACTTCGACATGGCACGTTAGCCCCTATGATGAAGCATGGAGACCAGAAGTGGATAAATTTCTAGACTCCTATCCAAAGGAGTTAGAGATGGAACAGTTAAGGCGGAAGTTTTTCCCAGTTTTCTGAAAGAGTATCTAGCATATTCTTTCAAAAGAAGCTCCAAAGCACTAGCAAAGTACTCCGCTGCTTCTCAAGGGACCGAATCTCAACTCCATGTTTCAGTGGTATCGCAACGCCGCCAAATGCTATGTCTACCTCTCAGACGTATCAAAGTGCGAGCGAGACGGCAACCCTAGTTGGGAATCGGCCCTCCGAAACTACAAATGGTTCACCCGGGGATGGACCCTCTAGGAACTCATTGCTCCAACAATCGTTGAATTCTTCTCTATGGAGGGTGTGTTCCTAGGAGATAAGGAGTCTCTGGGACAGCATATTTACGACGCAACCGGCATTCCCCTCGGAACTCTTCAAAGCAGCGCATTATCCGATTTCAGCATTGAAGAGCGTATGTCGTGGGCCAAAAACCGTACTACGACACGTTAGGAAGACAAGGTATACTCGCTATTCGTCATCTTCGACGTATGCATGTCCATTCTGTACGGGGAAGGAGAAGATAGAGCATTCAAGCGGCTACGCGAAGAGATCAGCAAGGACGATCGCTATCTGGCTAATCTGCATTCGACCGATCCCCGCCTTAACAAAAAGCGCATCGAAGAGGCAAAGGGTGGACTCCTTGTCAATGCTTACCGCTGGGTTCTCGATAGCCCCGACTTCCGCCTATGGCATGACCAGCCGGAGAGCCGTCTTCTCTAGATCAAAGGCGATCCTAGCAAGGGCAAGACTATGTTGCTCTACGGTATCGTCAACGAACTAGAGCGAGCTATTATTGCCGACGGATACAATCGTAATTTGGCTTATTTCTTCTACGAGGCCACCGACTCACGTATCAATAACGCAACCGCCGTACTACGTAGCTTGATCTACCTCCTTGCCCGCCAACAACCGCGTCTCCTCTCCTACGTTCGGAGATATATCGACGTAGGGAAATCGCTGTCCGACACAAATGCGTGGGTTGCCGTGTCGGATATTTTTGGGGAAATGCTAGGAGATCCGAACCTAAAGGCAACCTACCTGGTCGTTTGACGCCCTTGACGAGTGTATTGTCGACCTGCCAAAGCTTTTGGACTTCGCTGTCCGCATTTCGTCCGACCGTGTCAAATGGCTTTTGACAAGCCGGAACGAGATTACTATTGAAAGGAAGCTGAGATCTGACGATACGCGGACGAGACTCAGTCTCGAGCTGAAAGTAAACGCAATGTAGGTGTCTCATGCCGTCGATGTGTACATCGATGACAAGTTATCCGGCCTCGAATCGCTTCAGGATGGGATGCTACTAGAAGACGGTACCCCGATCAAGGACCGAGTGCGGGATATTTTACATAATAAGGCAAATGGCACGTTCCTATGGGTAGCCCTCGTTGTATAGGAACTCAGCAAAGAGGATGTTGAGAGCTGGCATGTTCTCCAAATTGTGGAAGAAGTGCCGCCGGGCCTGGAGGGGATGTACGATCGCATGTTGAATAAGATTAAGCGGCACAAACGGGACTCGGAACTCTGCCGGCGTATACTCTCGATAGCGACGGTAGCATACCGGCTACTTCACTTGGCCGAAATTGGTGCCTTGTCTGGATTACCGGAATAGATTACGAAATCGATAGAGTGTGCGAAGAGGATGGTTGTCAGGAACGCAGCTACCACCCGTGCCTGCTTGGCAGCTCCTGAGCGGTGGTGGCCATAGGCCACCACCAATCCCCGGCAGCGGCAGGCCTTGGCCTGCCGCAATTACATAGTCAGGGCGATGTCCGCCTCGGAGAGAGCTCTCTAGCATTAATTCTACATCTACGTTTGACCTATTGTTCCGATGCTCATCGTGTGCCCTGCTTAACCCCACGGTTCTCACAGTGGTGGCCAAATGTGGGTCGTTTCTCATAGTCCGAGACAACCGGATCTATCTGATCTATCAATCGGCTAAGGACTTTCTACTCGATAGGCGTACGTAGCAATCTCCTCGAGACGCATTTAACTGGGTCTTCCGTTAGGGATTAGAGGATGTACACTACAACATCCTCTCAAGGTCGCTCAATGCGATGTCTACGGTTTTGTGATGCGACATGTACGGCTTAAAGGCACCGGGGTTCCCAATCGATAAGGTTCCAACGAAATCTCCAGATCCACTGGCCACGGTACGGTACTTGTGCGTTTTCTGGGTTAACCATCTCCGCGACTCGATTTCCGATAAGGACACGCCGCAACGCCACACACTGGATGCGATTCAGACCTTCCTTGAGCAAAGGTACCTTTACTAGCTTGAAGCTCTCAGTTTACTCTAAGTAATGCCGGAGGGTGTCATTGCCATAAGACAGCTTGAAGGGCTACTCGTAAGTATAAATTAAACGCCAGAGAACCATACTAATAGAGATGCAGGGGCGTACTGATCAAAGGCAGCTAACCACCTTTGTTCGGGATGTATACCGGTTTGCTCTGTCTTTATAGGTGGATAATCGAGCTAGCCCTACTTCAAGTATACACATCAGCTCTTGTATTTGCACCAGTTTACAGTCTGGTGAAGAAGAAATTTAGGGCAGAAGAACCTGGCTGGATCAATACGAAGCCAGTAGTAGAAACGGACTGGAATGCATGCCTCCAAACGCTCGAAGGGGGTGAGCCAAGTGAGTCAGTCAAACAAGCCTAAAGCCTGGCAACTAGCGGAGTTTAATTACGTTAGCGAGTAACACTTGAGTATAAAGACTACAAGAGACTCTAAGATAATTCGAACTAAATGTCCCTTGATCATCAGTTCCCCCTTCTTCTCCCTTCGAATTATCTTACTGTTGACCTCATATGCACATGAAAAATGATACGAACACTGTCTGATCGCGCTCGAACCTGCGCTCAAATCTGCTCGAGCTTGCGCTCGAAGTTCGCGCTTTGGTCCGTATGTAGCCTGTGCGGATTCCATGACGAGGAATAGGGGTCACCAAAATTGTATTGCCCCTATTCGCCCCGCCCGGATTGCTAGCGATGGAAAATTTTCTTTGCCTCAAAATTGTATATAGACTGCCGCTCGTAGCAGCTATGGCTAGATAGACTCAATTCAATTCATTCTCAGCTATCTACATGATACGGCTTACACTTACATTTGACCTCGGGTCTATCTCTCCATGATTCTCGTTGATGACACCCTACCTTTAGCTCAACTACGATGACGAAAAAGCAATATCGTCGAGCTGAAGCTATTGCACATGATCGGGCCCGATGGCTACGAGCATGGAAAACACCTTGAAGAAGATGCTAAGTCGGAAAACACCCAATACCGCCGCAAAATACGATCTGGCCAAGATAACGTGCTCGATCTATATATAACGTATGATCTTAATTTCAACGTTTAATATCGAGAAAGTGACTGAGGAATTCCAGGTGGCACTGTGATAAACAACCACCGAATATGACTGCATTAGATGGGAGTCTTTCTTTTCCAGATGACGCAAGAATTCGCGAAGAAGTTACTCTGCACGAGACGCGAGCTTGCATTAGATAACCTTGGCGAGATAAGCCTTGATCATGTCTATCTTGTATCGAGGTTCCTTATTGTATATGGATTTCCGCCCATTTAAAGTCGTTCTTCGCAAGAGCCTCGCCATTCATGATACCGTGAACATAGGTATCACCCATGAAAGAGTAGCAGTTACTGGTTCCTGTGCCCTTTGCTTCCACTGGGCGCAGAATGAACGGCACATGACCTCCCGAGAGAACATGGACTTGGTCGCCAGCCTTTACGGACTTATTGCAAAGGCCCATATATCCCCCTTCCGTGACGTAGAAGCGCTTTGTTGCTGGTTTCATAAGCCAATCCAGCGATTCCAGAAGCTCATTCTCTCCCCATGTGTTCTGAAACGACTCCATCAGCATTTCCACAAGTATGGTGTTTACGAACTTGTCATCGTATAAGTCATCCGCGGGGAATTCGGTTCGCAGGGTTCCCCACGTGTACGCGCTGAAGAGCCTACCACAGCTTCGTGGTGCTGGATATTCGCCAGATTGGGAGACGTTCTTGACGCATGTTCGCCAGAAAGCGGAGAAGAGTCTCTCTCCTGTAACGTAGCTGTCCTGGATGCGGCGGGTGACAAGGGAGCTCCAATCAAGCATCACTTTGCCGTAGTGCCCTGGATCCCATTCAGGCCCAACCTCGGCGATGGTGTCCACGCGGTAAGAGGGAGTGGCAAGCATCGTTTGACCAGCTACGATCAGCCAGGATATCTGAACTTCGGTGTCGTTGGCTGCTTTGTAAGGGCTATCCTTCAAGGCTGTGCTGATTGGGATCCCGAAGTTGTCTTTGAATGTGCCGTGGAGTACGAAATCAGGGACCCATGACGGCAAATTCGGTGTCTTGTCAAAGGACCGGTCATATCTTCTGCATAGCAGATCGAGTGTGCTTTCATGCGACAAGATGGACCGGGTAGCCTTCGTGTATATCTCCGCCACCGAATCTGCGTAGGTTGGGTTCAATTCCCGGAATGCATTGGTATGAGTGCTTTTGATTCCATCAGCCATACTGAAGAGAGCAAAAATCTTGTCTCTGGGATCGGTCGCGTTGAAGCCCTCCACCATACCGACAAGTGCTCCCCAGCTTGTGCTTTCGAGTTCGCAATGGTATACCCTCCGCCAAGATACCATGTCTTTGATAAGTCCGGTGTGTAGCGTCTGGTATCCGCCTTTCGAGGGCTTGTCTAGATAGCCTGCGATCTCCTTGTAGACATTGATCCATTTTCCGTGCTGCAGAATCGTCGCTACATTGGCGAACTTGACCCAGTCGGTTTCGAAAGAGCCACAGCGTACCATTACTTTCCGAGCCGCGCAGACTTCTTCAAGTATCCAGATCCTTTCGAAGATCGGACGCCTGTAAATGTCGGCGAGTACTCTCCAGTCCTGTCGCGGGGGAAGTCCAAGCGCTTGGTCTGCAGCAACTGTCTCTGGCGAAGGAGGTCCCAGGTCATTCCTGTGGGCGGCTATGAACTCGCCCACACTATCATCTGTGACCTCTTGTTGGTCTTCTAGTGTAGCTGAAGCAACGATCTCGGTGCCTTCGATCTCGAAATCTCGCCGTACGGAAGCGAGCTTCTCGACAATCTCGAAAGCTTTGGCGGTAGTACTGGATTCTTCGCCGATCCATAGGATAACCCGCGCAGCTCGGTTGTAGATGTACTTGACCAGCAGCAGCTGCCAGTCGCGCTCCAATTTGTTCTTCTGATCAATGCAGATTTGATCAACCCACAACGTGCGCTTGTTAGTAGGATGTCGAAGACGTCTGAGAGCTTGTCGGAGCTCATCATTGATTGCGATTCGCTTCCCCTCACAGAAGATGTAGGAGGTTCTCTTTTTGAGCTTTTCTGCCTCGTCACTAGCCCGCCCCGATTCCAAACGGTGTGTTGACTTCCCGTTTGGCACGGCCCTCCACGTGTGCGAAATGGCCTCGTAAGTTGGCCGTTCCGTGAGTTGGACGATGTTGAAGCTACATTCGAGTGGCGTGTCTTCGTCACCAGGCTGTAACTCGAATGTGCGGATGGCATCTTTTGGGCCCTCTATGAAGGACGAATAAGTGTAGGACTCATTCTCATCATGGCGCCCGATTACGGAGGCCGCAGCCTTCTTCGCTTTTGACGCCTTTTCGCGCAATGACCCGGCCATGGACTTGAGGCTAGCCATTGCTCTCTCTTTCGAGGGTAGCGGATTGGTGATCTTTCCAACGGATGAGTGACTAAAAGACCCCTTCTGTTTGGGTATTGTGTCCCACTGGCGTCGTCGCTGATTATTATATTGTTCAGGCGTTGAAAGATGCGGCGTCGGTTCTCACAGCATCTATGGGCGCACATTTTCCCTATCAATTCAGCCCACCATGGCTTAGACTGATGAGTGGAGCCACTAGAAGTGCAATATTGGGTCGCGTGGTGCGCCACTATTTGATGTGTTGCCTACACCGGACGACGCTAAGAGTGGCGCAGACGAGGATTGATAATGGCACAGCCTGAAAAAATTATTGATCTCCGTCGGTGTCAGTATCCGCTTTGTCCTTCACAGCCTTCCGAGAACATCGCTCCTCGACTCATAAAATTCTCTCATTTCGACGTCGCTTTCTCCTTTACATCTTGTTTGAACTCGCCTGAATCCTTCCAACCACGACACATCTATTAAATGCTCAATTCCGCAAAATGACATCGCCTTTCGGGCTCGAGGCGAAAAATGTTAGCAACGATGCCGCGCTCGGAACTTGCGTCGATTGCTTCAAGAATCTCCAAACCCCTCAACCGCTACATACTCTCGTACTACGTTGCGGACTTTTCCGCCTTCTCCGATGGAAAGCCGCTCGGATGTCGGTGCGCTTTATCAAAGAAGATGACGCAGTGAAGGACGTGCTATTCCATATCCTTGCAGCCTTCGAAGCAGCGCAGTTGCGTTCCCCCAACGCCGAGTCCGAGAATGCAAATCCGTCGTCTTTCAGAGATCGAATGGCTGCCGAACTTCTTGTCCATAACATCCTCGAACTGGCGCGTCAGCTAGACGATGATACCAGCCCTGCAGACGAGCCAAACACGCAAGCACCAGCACTGGACACCGATTCCCTTGAACCGCTCTTAACCGTTGCCCGTCTTGTCAACACCGTCGAGGACATGGTAAGTAACAGGCCGAATGACACTAATACCGTCGAAAACGCTCAATCAAAGAAAATAAGCACGACGCGTCTTGAGCAACTCATGTCGATTGACAGCATAGTTAGCCACATGGACCAGGTGGCAAGCGATCGATTCAATGGAGTCAGCCTCGTGCCGGAAAAAACGGGGCAGATGTTTTGCGACGAATCCGAGTTCGGGGACCTCATCAGCCGCATTGCAGAGCTCGTAGAACAACTCGAGAGCTTATTACCTCAGCGAGAGATACTGAGGAAACTTGTCGAGGACGAGATCGTCCAGATACGAGCTAAACCGAGTTTGGAGCTTCTAATGGCTGCGGCAGAACACATCGATCCGATCCTTCATGCCGCAGCTAAGGAAGCACTCGAAAGCGAGCGATACTTGCCTATCGTCCCTAGTCGGTGGAATGTCGACGACGCCGGAGACAACCTAACCCCCCAGAAGAAAGACCCCATCAAGGCCTCTCCCAGGACTAAGGATGAACTTTCTGTTTATACTCCGCTCAGCTCCAAGCATAACAAGATTCGGGTGCTTGAGATCCTTCCAGGAGAACTCGGGACAACGGTGTCCGTCAAACTCATCGAAAGCCAAATCACAGACTGCTCATACGAAGCGCTTTCGTATACCTGGGGAGATGGAGTTGTGGGCCCTACGATCGAACTGAATGGAAAGCTATTTCGGGTAACCGAGAACCTGGAACGTTGTCTCCAACACATTCGTCAGAAGAACCGCACCAGATATCTTTGGGTTGACGCCGTATGCATCAATCAAGAAGATGTCAACGAACGAAACGTCCAAGTCCGGCAAATGGGAAACATCTATGCGAGTGCTGCTGGTGTCGTTGTCTGGTTAGACATGGACATCGATCTGGGTCAGCCAGCCTTCGCGAAACTCCTTCAGGTCACGGATATCACCGACCTTGGCAAGAATGGCACGTTCTGGAACCCTGTAGTGGACATTTTCAATCATCCATATTGGTTCCGACTCTGGATTCAGCAGGAACTAGTGTTGTGCAAGAAATACGAAGT
This sequence comes from Geoglossum cookeanum, assembly GCA_021527025.2. NCBI lineage: Eukaryota > Fungi > Ascomycota > Geoglossomycetes > Geoglossales > Geoglossaceae > Geoglossum > Geoglossum cookeanum. The sequence goes on along the minus strand of JAJDFF020000456.1, from coordinate 10,263 downwards.
CAACTGCCGCGGCACCATCATTCCCGGCCATTGCGTCTCGGCCTTTTTTCTCCATACAAAGCTGCTCGCCGTCATGGAGCAGTCTCAGGAAGAGTACAAGAATTTCGCACCACTAGCGCATGCCATCGACTCCATTACGGACGTTCCATCCAAGAACCTCGGGGTCTTCCAGCGACGCCTCGCTGAACAGTCTCCTATAAAATTCCGCTTGTCCCAGTTTCGTGATCGGCTCGTTCGGCGGATGAAGCGGCGTAACTGCAATGATATAGCATTGGAAGATTGCCGGATTCTACGCTGTCTCTCAGACTTTCAAAACACTCTTCAAGTCACAAACCCCCGAGATAGGGTTTTCGGCATACTCGCCTTAACCACGGACTGCTCCCCGAAAAGCATCAAAATCGACTACTGCAAGTCTGTCGCAGAGGCGTACAGAGACTCTGCTTACTACATCTACCGCCGCTATGGCTCTCTCGATTTTCTGTGCGCGGTGGAACGATTCAGAGAGAATAACGACAATTCACACGACCTCCCCTCGTGGGTACCCGACTGGAACCGTCCGCTCTACTCCAATTCCCTTGGGGAGTGGAAAACGTATCGCGCATCTGGAGACCTCCGGCCTCGTTCGAAAGCTTTTTCCGGGGATGGCAGGGCACTGAAGGTTCGAGGTGTGAAGATCGGGAATGTGCTGAAGAGCGACCGATGGGAACCAGGGCGGAAACCGATTGCTCGGCACGTCGCAACGTGGAATCACATTATGGAGGCAGCAAAAGCATCCTTCGGGGTGGAAGACGGAATGGCTTGGTTCGCTGAGCAACTTCGACTGGTTATGGGAGCCCACAGTCATGGAGTTTTTACAATGTGTCAAAAGGACCATGTGATCATGGACATTGTGACGTTCTGTCTTCTGGCCATTTTGCCGCCTTACATGAGTATGGAATTTTGCGAATTTGTGACATCTCAGGAAGTTTGCAACGTTCGCCCGGTCTACCAGAACATTTATCACTACATGGCAGGCATCCTGCCACGAAGGGAGCTTTTTCTCACTGATAAAGGCTGGCTCGGTATGGTTTCTGAGGGCACCGTCCAAGAGGGAGATGAGGTTTGGATCCTCTTCGGCTGCAGTATGCCCATGCTGCTTCGACCTCATGATGCCTACCGTGAGGTTGTCGCCCCGGTCGCAGCTCCCGGAGTAATGGGAGGGGAAATTGTGAAGAACTTAGGGCGTTTCCGACGTGGAGGTAAGGAGACTGACCAGTATAAAGTTCGCAGTATAGAATTACGCTAGAAGAACGTCAAACTATTCTTCGACATAGAGGCGAAGCAGTTAGACATTAGATCTCGACCGACTCTTGATTATCTTGGTTCAAAGTCATCCTATACCCCAGTTTCCCTTTCCAGCTTCTACACTCTCATGCCATCATGACTTCTTGATGACGATTGAGTCGGCTAGTCTAGGGCTTCACGACACAACAGCTCCCAATGACCCCATTAATACTGGGCGGCTCCCTATGAATCATCGTCACATGAAAGGTAATCCCGATGAGTGAACCAGTGTTGCATAAAGTACGCCCGCTGAAAAAAACATCGTGAAGGATCCGTAGCTGCTGGTTCTCGCTCCTCCTATTCTTGGCTTTAGCGAGATCAGCTCGCGCCGTCGATACCATCAACTAACCGCGGTATCCTACCGGGTGCTGGTCTACTGAAGCTTGCGGTACGGCACTAGCAGCTGGGGCTGAGCCAGCTGAAGCCCTTCAGATTTTGGAGCAGGGGCGGGGAATTATAACACAATTCGCACACGGCGCTGTTGCGGACTTGGCAGGGTTAAAGGCTAAGGCTCCAAGTCTTTTCCATGAGTTTGAGCTGTATCGGAAACAAATTAACAGCGACCAAGACACAAGCAATCCTACACCTGAGCTGAGCCGAGAAGAAGCCACCCGAGAACTAGCACGATGATCCCTGGGTTGCTTGACCATCAAACCTGTGTTCATCCGTTTTCTTCTTGACATACCATTCCGCTGTCGCCTTTATGGTTTCCCAGTTACCGGCAACATTGGTCCCTAGAGAGACCCCATCACTCCCGAGAGCTCTGAGTGCATCTTCGACCCAATGCACACAGTTCCAGTTCGGGTTATTCTGTTGAATAGGAACATTCCGTAAGACCCGTACCGTTCTCTGCCAATCCCAAACCTTTGCCACTGTAACTCGAACCAGAAGCTGGTGGGTAGGAGAGGTGCTAATCTGGCGCTCTTCAAAATGCCATTCCATAACTGCGGGATTCGTGCCTGGCACTAAACGCTGTTTGATGTGATATCGCATGGCGTCCATATCGCCTGTCTCCGACTTGGGCCCGGATATAAGCGCATAATGATATGGGTATGGGTCGGTCGCGGGCACGCGGCCATCAGTCCTTCGGTCTCACGGGCATAGGCGCGGAGATCCTGGATTGGCTTGACAGAAAGATACCCGAGTTGAGTTTGTGGTCTTGTTTGTCCTTCGCGACCGGGATTTCGTTAATTCACCACCGGCGCACAGTATTCACGATGGTTAAAGCTGGTCTTGCGGCAGCACGAGATCCAAATGCTCCGCGGGCTGAGGAGCAGGTCGTCCGAGGCCTTGGTGATCCGCCGACATTGCTTGGGCATATGGGTTCTGCAGTTGCAAGCGCGATTGGTTTATTCACATATGGCCTACGAGAGGCGTTTCGATCTCCAGCCTCATGGTAAGTGCATTGTATCATTTGCATGTGGTCTTACTAACGCGAATTTGGACCCACTAGGTGGCGAAGCATCAGCCCGCAAGGGCAACCCGCGAGGGACACTATCAACAAGCGACTACCGATTCTAGAGCTACCCTTCCGCATCGACAGCTTTCCGTGGCTTGACCTAGATGAATCAGCTACCTTTCACCAGAGCCCTTGCGAGGTCTACATACTACAGGGCATTGCAAATGCACGAGCAAGTGGCTTGCGTATTGATGACTTCGACAAGGCGTGTTATGCTATCTACTCTGATTCGTATGATGAGCGATACAATGAGAAGGGACGGAAAGACATCTTTTTTGACGCTCACGAATATCCCGAGGAGGAGGATATGGTTGGTACCCCCGGGAACTATATTTCAGCATTAGTACTAACCGTCATAGGATCACGAGGACCTGGATAATGCCAATACCATGAGCGGCTTGACTGGGATCGAGCCTGAGCCCCCTGTCAAGGATAACTCCAAACCCCCGAAAGCTCCCGGCCGCCCGAAAAGAAGAGATATACCGAAAAAGCTTACCTATGACGAATGGATTGCACGCGAGAGAGCGTTCCATGATCATCTTTGGGCCATTAGTAGACTTTATGAGCAAATACCGCCGGATACCATCTATATTGCGCAGGACAAACATCACCGGAACATCCTTACGGTATTCCCAAATGGTCTGAAGGTGGCCTATGGACATGAGGAAGCCGAACGCTACATGGCGAATACCACATACAATATACAAGAATATTCTCGATCACAGCCTCCCCCGGTCGTTGAGGATTGCCGTCACATTCATCATAAATGGTGAGTCAAGAAGAATCCCCACCTACAACCACCAGACGGTCGTTGCGGAGTACTACATTGGGGTACGTGGGCTGCTGCGGTTGTTAGTCTTGGTAAATAAGCGCTGGAATGATAAGGGCGTATACAGAGTTTCATAGCTCGGGGCAAGTAAAAAAAACTGCGGAGCTATGACCGTGGGAGGGGAATTCTTCGAGCTGAGATAGGTGTGGTTGCGAGGTATTGAGGAGAATGAACTTTGAAGACAAATGGACAGAGGGAGGTACTGAAGCTGCTAACGAGGCTTAGGGAAAATTGTCTGCAACAGGTGCCAACGGCTGAAGATTAAATGTGACGGATTGACTAGCCGGTCCGTGCCTTGCCAAAAATTGCGTCGCCTTGAGATGGGATCATGGCACTCACTCTATATCATGAGTGCCATGTGTGGTGGATATGTTCGCAGTCAGAATCTGAGCCCGGGGCAGCTGGCTAGAATTCTTGGCGCGGGTAGCTTACCTACCTACATGTACCTCGTTGCCGCTCGTTTTTTCCGTAGCATAGAGGCACACGAACGAGAGAGAGAGCATTGAGCACAACTACCCACCGGCCCCGATACTCTCCACAATATCTACAACAAAAGAGAGCCAAATTCAAAAAAAAAAATTTCAAAAAATTCAAAAAAATTCAAAAAATCTTTGATTTTGTGAGCACATCCTCGCACCGCATGAAACATTGTGAGCCCTAGCTGGGTGTTTATTGGGCAATGGAGCACATTGATCCCCGCCACATCCTCGCCGTTTAATGCACGTTACTTGCAAATGCTCGCAGATGATGCATGCATGCAGAATGTGGTGGATGAGGCAGGCAAGATGGATAAGAGAGGAGAGGAGGTCATGGGCCACTCCAATTGGAGTGTTCCCTATGAATGGGTATGTTTCCCCGAAGAAAATGCCGTTATGGGGAGTTGCGGGGGTCCCTCCAGCCCCAGCGGGGCATTTCATGTCTACCGGGGTCCACCCCACTCCCCACATCATCCACCTCACAACTTTTGTCACCCCAAGAAAACACCTCCACAACCACCAATTCCTCACGGTCACCCCGCCTATCCATCAACTTCGATGGAACACATCAATGACCATCCGTCATTACCCCAGCGTTTATATTAGCTGTTTTTATTTTTTTGCGGGGGAGAGGTGGATGGTGATAGTGTTGTCCCTCGCGACCGAGGGATAAGAACGTCGGGGAAGAGGTGGATGGTGATGGTGTGATCCCTCGGCGCTGGACAATAAAGCGCGGAGGTAATGACGGATAGTCATGGTGTTTGCCTCAAGGTTGAGGAATAAGAACGCTGGGGGAGGAATGGATGATAGGAAGGCCCCGGCGGGATGGTTGCCAATGGGGTGTTCCATTGGGACCAGAGAGATATGAGGCGGATGATAGAGGCGGAGTGGATCCCGACGGAAAGAAGGTTATGGTGCATTTTCTCGGGGTCCGGGAATACAAATCTCCCGACGATAATCCTATTATATTTATATATGATCTAACGTTTTCGTCTTCAATTAGGACGTTCTTATCCCCCGACCGCGAGAAACACACTTTAAACCCCGCGGTGGGTTTATTCCACTTTACTGGGGCCACTCCACATTTCACATTTCCCTCGAGGCCCGCCCCGCTCCTCTGCCCGGTCCACCTCTCGGGGTCCGCCCCCCACCTCTCGGGGTCCACCCCGCTCCTCTTCCCGTCCCACCCCTCGGGGTCCGCTCTGCGTCCCTCGGGGTCCATCACCCTTAACGTCCACCCCACCTGTCCCCCGCCACCGATCCTTTCCCTCCCTCGGGGTCCTATATATACACCCTCACTCCCCCCTCTCTGCAATCGCTGCCCTGAGGTCATCACAGGAATCCTCATTCCTTTGCAGCAACCGCTTTCTTACTCTGCTCCTCTTCCGGGTCCGCCCCATATCCTTCCTCGCCCACCGCACTTTTCATCCTCTAACATCCACCCCCACAACCGCCTCCTTGAGGTCGTCACATGAATCCTCAATCCTCTCCGCAACATCAGCTTCTCTTGCCCCACCTTTCTCTCGGGGTCCACCCCTCGAGGTTTACACCTCCTCTCCCTCTACAATCGCTGCCCTGAGGTCGTCACATGAATCCTCATTCCTTTGCAGCACCCACTTTCCTTACTCTGCTCCTCCTCCGGGTCCACCCCTCGAGGTCAGCTCTACGTCCCTCGGGGTCCACCCCACATCCTTCCTTGCCCACCGCACTTTTCATCCTTTAACATCCACCCCCCACAACCGCCTCCCTGAGGTCGTCATAAGAATCCTCAATCCTCTCTGCAACATCAGCTTCTCTTGCCCCACCTTTCTCTCGGGGTCCACCCCTCGAGGCTTACACCTCCTCTCCCTCTACAATCGCTGCCCTGAGGTCGTCAGAGGAATCCTCATTCCTTTGTAGCACCCACTTTCCATCCTTTCAACATCCACCCCCGCAACCGCCTCCTTGAGGTCGTCATAAGAATCCTCAATCCTCTCTGCAACATCTGCTTCTCTTGCCTCACTTTTCTCTCGGGGTCCACCCCTCGAGGCTTACACCTCCTCTCCCTCTGCAATCGCCGCCCCGAGGTCATCATAAGAGCTTTCATTTCTCTTCTTTGCAACACCAACTCCTCTTACCCTAATTGCTTTCGGGGCCCAGAGGGATAGGAAATTTCGATTCGAAACGCATCCTTGATGGCGGCCTTGAAACAGCGACTAGAGCAAATGGCACTAATGATGAGAGTCGGCCACCCCCCAAGGGTTACCCTCCTCTGAGGCCACTATAAGAGTCCTCATTTCTCCTCTCTGCAACCAACTTCTCTCACCCCACCTTTCCTTCGGGGCCCACCCCTCAGGGGTGGGCCCTCTTCTCCCTCTGACCTCCGCAATCGCCGCCCCGAAGTCATCATAAGAGTCCTCATTTCTCTCCTTTGCAACACTAACTCCTCTTACCTCATCTTTCCTCCGGGGCCCACCCCTCAGGGGTTACCCCTCTTCTCCCTTTGCAATCGCGGCCCTATCCACGCTATAAGTGCGTGGAGAAGGATTGCGATTGCAATCCCATCGCGGCCCCTCCCACACTACACCCGCGTGGGGAAGGGTTGCGATTGCAGTCCCATCGTGGCCCTTCCCACGCTACACCCGCGTGCGGAAGGATTGCGATTGCAATCCTATCACATCTCCGAAAAAGCAACCACGCCCTTGGATCGTCGCAAGATTTCCAGTTTTCTAAAACATTAGCTTCACTTCACTTCACTTCTCCTTCCATCCTTCGGCATCTACCTCTCCATTCCTTTGAGATCCACCAATACAGGCCGAATGGCGATCGACTCGAGACAGGTCATTGAGTACCTCTCGAAGAAAGGATACAACCGGCCTCCCTTCCATCCTTTAGTATCTACCCCCCCGTTCCTTTGAGGCCCACCAACACACGGCGAAGAGTGATTAACTTGAGACAGGTCATTGAGTACCTTCCGAAAGAAGGATACAGCCAGCCTCCCTTCCATCCTTTTGCATCTACCCCCTCCACTCCTTCGAGGTCGCCCATCGGGGACGATCCATATCCCTCACGTTCCACTCCACCGTCCCCTCATTTACCACAGCCCTTCATCCTTCGGCATCTACTTCTCCATTCCTTTGAGGTCCACCAACACAGGCCGAACGGCGATCAACTCGAGACAGGTCATTGAGTACCTTTCGAAATAAGGATACAGCCGGCCTCCCTCCCATCTTTTCGCACCTACCTCTCCATTTCTTTGAGGTCCACCAACACAGGCCGAACGGCGATTAACTCGAGACAGGTCATCGAGTACCTTTCGAAGAAAGGATACAGCCGGCCTCCCTTCCATCCTTTTGCATCTACCCACCCACTCCTTCGAGGTCGCCCATCGGGGGCGATCCATATTCAAGTTCCACTCTACCGTCCCCTCGTTTATCACAGCCCTTCATCCCCCGGCATCTACCTCCACTCCTTCGAGGTCCACCCTCCCTTCCATCCTTTTGCATCTACCTCGAGGTCCCCAATCGGGGGACGATCCATATCCCTCAAGATCCACTCCATCGTCCCCTCGTTTATCTCGCTCTTCGTGCTACGCCAACTACTTTGTGGAAGCTGGCTGGCTGGGGAGAAGAGCGTTTGGAGAAGCCGTCAAGGCAAGAAACAAACCTGATCACCGGGTGTACGCAATCAAAAAAAAATACAACACAAGCGTCCAGAGGCTCTTTACGGAGACCACCCTTTGACATCCACCTCTCCACTCCTTCGAGGCCCCCACCGGGGACGATTCATATCCCTCAAAATCCACTCCATCGTCCCCTCGTTTATCACGCTCTTCGTGCTACGCCAACTACTCTGTAGAAGCTGGCCGGCTTAGGAGAAGAGCGTTTGGAGAAGCCGTCAAGGCAAGAAACAAACCTAATCACCGGGTGTACGCAATCAAAAAATTCACAACACAAGCGTCCAGAGGCTCTCTATCGGACGTCCTATCGGAGATCACCCTTCGGCATCTACCTCTCCATTCCCTCGAGGTCCACCCTCCCTTTCATCCTTTTGCATCTACCTCTCTACTCCTTCGAGGCCTCCACCGGGGACGATTCATATCCCTCAAGATCCACTCCACCGCCCTCTCGTTTATCACACTTTTCGCGCTATGCTAGCGACCTCGTGGAAGCTGGCCGGCTTGGGAGAAGAGCGTTTGGAGAAGCCGTCAAGGCAAGAAACAAACCTGATCACCGGGTGTACGCAATCAAAAAATTCACAACACAAGCGTCCAGAGGCTCTCTATCGGACGTCCTATCGGAGATCACCCTTCGATATCTACCTCTCCATTCCCTCGAGGTCCACCCTCACTTCCACCGGGGTCCCCTCGTTTATCACGGCCCTCTATCCCTCGGCGTCTACCTCCACTCTTTCGAGGTCCGCCCTCCCCCCCACCGGGGACGATTCATTTCCCTTTAGATTCGCTTCACCGTCCCCTCACCCTCTCTCACCTTCTATCCCTTGGCATCTACCTCCATTCTTTCGAGGTCCGCCCTCCCCCCACCGGGGACGATCCATTTCCCTTGGGATCTATTTCACCGTTCCCTCGCCTCCCCTCACCTTCCATCCCTTGGCATCTACCTCCATTCTTTCGAGGTCCACCCTCCCTTCCATCGGGGACGATCCATATCCCTCGAGATCCACTCCAACGTTCCTTCACCTTCCATCCCCCGGCACCCACCTCTCCATTCCTTCTCCCTTCCGTCGGAGACGATACATTTCTCTCGAGACCCGCTTCATCGTCCCCTCGCTCACCACACCTTCCACCCCTTGGCACCCCCCTCGATCGGGTGCCACCTCCATCCCTCGAGTTCCACTCCACCGTCCCCTCGTTCACCACACCTTTCATCCCCTGACATCTACCTCTCCCCTCCATCGGGGGCTACCGCCATCCCTCGAGTTCCACTCTTTCTTTAATCGGGGACGATCCATATCCCCAAAGACCCACTCCAGCGTTCCCCCGCTCATCACCTACCTCTCCATTCCTTTGAGGTCCACCCTCCCTTCCACTGGGGGAGGGTTATCCTCATCCATCAAGTTCCACTCCAGCGTTCCCCCGCTCACCACCCACCTATCCATTCCCTCGAGGTCCACCCTCCCTTCCACTGGGGAGGGTTATCCTCATCCCTCAAGATCCCCCGTCTCCCCGTTTATCGCAGCCTTTCACCCTTTGGCATCCACCGCTCCATTCCCTCGAGGTTTACTCCCTTCCATCAGGGACCATCACTCTCCCTCAAGATCCGCTCCATTGTTCCCTTACCTTTCAATCTTTGGCCTCTACCTCTCCATTCCTTCGAGGTTAACTCCCTTCCATCGGGGGCCCACTTCGGCCGTTAGCATACATGGTATTGCGAAACCGCACTACTCTTATTGCCGGCGGTTGGAACAGGATTTATCGAGGTGTGGACTAGGGACCTAGTCAGCGACCGAATGGTAAGTTTTTGTCCCTTCTGAGGATACTCGAGACTAATCGCTACAGCACTCTTTCGATCCCAAGAGTCCTCCGGTGTTGGGCCTCAGCCTGAGCGAGATCACCCCAATACTCCCCCAACTCGACCGACCGATCAGATTCGGGTGGGGAAACATGCACAAATAAAGAAATTGATCGGTCGGGCAGGTGCATATCTAGTTCCGCCAACAGAGATTCACCAACCACCTTCTCGCGAAGCCCAACCAGTCGACGAAGACCGCATTTGGTGCCGGTGGGTAGAAGAATACTATCTATCGCAAGGACGCGAGGAAACCGCAAGAGCAAGATGGGTAAGTTAAAGCTAGAATACCACTAAACCCACCAGAGAGAATGTGAGTCGGCGAGCTAACAACCGTCCAACTCCCAGCGGTCGACCACGACCACACAACGACGCATCCCTTCCAAATCCTATCGCTTCTCGCTCTCGATGCCCTCGAGACCCTAATAAAGACGGAAATTAGGGTCTCGAGCGAGAAATAAAATACGGGAAATGGGACCAGCCCAGAGCAACCGCCGGAGACACATCGGGACAAATTCAGCCGGTCGGGCTTGATCCGCCCACGATGGAGTTTTTTTATTATCTGCTTGGGGATTGGGGATTGGGGGGACCGGCGACCATGCGCCGAAGAGCATTGTACCAATCGCGAGCAGCACGATAGTCCAGCGGCGCTGGATCGACAGCGCGAGA